>RJWM01049968.1:0-10928 GCA_004363535.1 Dasyprocta punctata
TGTAAAGGGTCTCAACTCACCAATAAAAAGAAACAGACTAGCAGAGTGGGTTAAGAAACAAAATCCAACAATATACTGTGTACAAGAAACACATTTCACTCAAAAGAAATTCACAGACTAAAAATCAAAGGCTGGAAGACAATACTCCATGCAACAGGAACCCAGAAAAAAGCAGGGGTAGCTATTATGTTTGCAGACAATGTGAACTTCAAACCGAAAATGATCAAAAGAGATAAAGAAAGTCACTACATACTTGTTAGGGGAAAACATCAAGAGGAAGAGATGACAATCATAAATATATATGCACCAAATATGGGAGCACCCAACTATGTAAGACAATTCTTAATAGACATGAAAAACCAAATAAAAAATAATACAGTTATAATGGGAGACCTTAATAACCCACTATCACAGACAGACAGATCAACCAAACAAAAAATCAGCAAAGAAATAACAGAACTGAATCAAACTTGTGAACAAATGGACCTAGTAGATGTGTACCGAGTATTCCACCCATCAACATCAGAATACACATTCTTCTCAGCTGCACATGGGTCATTCTCTAAAATAGATCATATGCTGGTCCACAAAATATGTTTAAGTAAATGCAAAGGAATGGAAATAATTCCATGCATATTATCTGACCATAGCACAGTAAAATTGGAAATGAATGACAAAAAACCTACAAGAACCCCATAAACACATGGAAATTAAATAATACTCTCCTAATAAAGAATCAGTCACAGAAGAAATTAAAGAAGAAATTAAACATTATCTACAATTGAATGAAAATGCAAATACAAATTACCAGAACCTGTGGGACACAATGAAAGCAGTCCTCAGAGGGAAATTTATAGCACTAAACTCCCACATCAGAAAAATGGAAAGAACACACATAAACAACCTAATGATGCACCTCAAACTTCTAGAAAAAGAAGAGCAAGTCAAGTCCAAAGCCCAAAGAAGGGAGGAAATTATCAAGATCAGAGCACAAATTTGTGGGAGACAACTTGAGTGGGTCCCCTTGAACGCAGAACAATTGCTGCAACTTTGATTATATTGAAACTTATTTCCTTATGTTGATGTATACCGAGCTGACTATGGTATTTCCTTCTCTCTTCAATTGGCTCTAAGCATTGCAAACAAGGCTAGCTGAGGTACTGATACTTAATCTCTAAAGCCATGTGACAGTGTCCTGTTGCCTCCCATAGTGATCTCCGTAAAATATATAGGCACAGCGGGATGGCAGAGCCAGTGAGCTCCAGGAATGTCAACTGGATATGAGCCTTGAGAAAGAGGCTATGAGTCCCCAGGGCATAAAAGTTTACATATCAGAAGCAGGTACTGGTATATAGTCTTTAAAGCCATCAGACAGTGTCCTGTTTCCTCCCAAAGTGGCCTTTGTAAGATGTATAAAGCACAGCGGGATGGCAGAGCCAGTGAGCTCCAGGAATGTTGACTGGGGATGAACCTTGAGAAAGAGGCTGTGAGTTCCCAGGGCATAAAGTTTACATATCAGAAACTGAAGCAGCAGCCTCCTAAAACAATTCAGTTGCTATCTTGATTGGGTTGTGCAAATTGAGCCCCCTGCATATCTTTATCTGCATTTTGCAGAGATACCTTTCTCACTACCTCATTAGCCAGCTCAAGTTACTCACATAGTTCCCGTTATCCTCACTGTCACTCATCCTCAAGCCACCTCCTTGCTTCACTAGTTAATAAATTCTGGGAGAGGCCTAGGATCAAGGCCTTTGTCCGCATGTCCTCACGAGGATTGGACTTAGGATCCCTTGGCTGCCTTTAACCTGGAATATGCCTCAGAATCTTTACTCTGGCCATGGGTTACATTGGAGGTGGTAGATTGGAATTAACTTACTGGGATTCCAATAACGTCCAGTGGATTTATAAATATAACTTCTTGGATTGTGAGGAAAACTAGACAAAGGATTTCAATACTTGGATTACCATACTCAATATTTGGGGCTACAAAAGAAATTAATGCAGTTGAAACTAAGGAAACAATACAAAGAGTGTATGAATCAAAGAGTTGGTTCTTTGAAAGAGTAAATAAAATTGATAAACTTCTAGCCAACCTTATCACAAACAGGAAAGAAAAAACTCAGATTCATCCAATAAGAAATGAAAAGGGTGAAACCACTACTGACCCTGTGGAAATACAGAAGATGATCAACACCTACTTCGAAAACCTTTACTCAAATAGATTCAATAACACAGAAGAAACGGACAGAGTCCTAGAAATCTATGAATTACCAAAGCTGAATCAAGAAGATGTAAAGCTGCTGAATAACCCAATTTCAGCTAATGTAATTGAAAATGTAATTAGAACCCTACCAACAAAGAAAAGCCCAGGCCCTGATGGATTCACCACTGAATTCTACCAGAAATTTAGGGAAGAGTTAGTGCCAACACTCCTCAAACTCTTCAATGAAATTGAAAGGGAAGTAAGTCTCCCTAACTCATTCCTGGAAACAAGTATTACCCTAATACCAAAACCAGAGAAAGACCCAGCCAAAAAAGAAAATTACAGGCCAATCTCTCTAATGAACATAGATGCAAAAATCCTCAATAAAATACTGGCAAATAGAATACAGAAAATTATCAGGAAGATTATACACCATGATCAAGTGGGATTCAACCCAGGAATGCAGGGGTGGTGCAACATACGCAAATCAATAAACATAATACACCGTATCAACAGGGCCAAGGACAAGAACCACATGATCATCTCAATAGATGCAGAAAAAGCTTTTGACAAAATCCAACACCCATTCATGATAAAAAAAAAAACCCTACAGAAAAGCAGAATAGATGGTCTCTACCTCAACCGGATAAAAGTCATATATGATAAACCAACAGCCAACATCTTAATAAATGGAGAAAAACTGAAAACTTTCAACCTAAAATCAGGAACAAGACAAGGATGTCCATTATCACCACTCCTGTTCAATATAGTTCTGTGCATCAGGTAATATGCTATGTACCCCCCAAGCCCTCATATAATATTGATGGGGCTGAGTTATTGGTTTGTTATTGGTTTGTTGTCTGGCAATGTGAGTGCTGTGCCCACCCAGGGGTGGAGCCAACATACAATGTAAGGGAAGGCAGGTCTTTCTCTTGCACTTCCACTTCTCTCTCTCTCTCTCTCTCTCCCTCTCTCCTGCCAGCGCACCTTGCTGCTCCCAGCTGCCATGAAAGGCAGCCCTGATCCGCCATGCTGACTTGGAGCCAACTAATGGACTGAAACTCCCAAGAAACTGTAAGAATAAGCCTTTCCTTCCCTAATTTTGGGCTTCAGGTATTTTGTCTCGACAACGAGCGAAAAGTAACCAAGACATTCTGGAAGTACTAGCCATAGCAATTAGACAAGAGAAAGAAATAAAGGGAATAAGAATAGGAAAGGAAGAAGTAAAATTATCATGATTTGCAGACGATATGATACTCTACATAGAAGACCCCCAAAAATCCATTAGAAAACTTCTAAGAGTAATAACCAAATTCAGTAATATTGCTGGATACAAGGTGAACACTCAAAAATCAATAGCATTCCTGTACATAAACAACAAAGTCACTGACAGAGAAATAAGTGAAACCACACCCTTCACTATAACATCCAAAAAAAAATGAAATACTTAGGAATCAATCTAACAAAGGAAGTAAAAGATCTATACAGTGAAAATTACATTACTCTGAGGTAGGAAATCGAAGAAGATTTCAGAAAATGGAAAGATATTCCCTGTTCATGGATAGGAAGAGCAAACACCATGAAAATGGCCATTCTCCCAAAATTATTATACAGATTTAATGCAATCCCAATCAAAATAACACTTGCCTACCTCACAGAGCTAGAGAAAGCATTTCTGAAATTCATCTGGAACCAGAAAAGACCTAGAATAGCAAAGGCAATTCTGGGCCACAAAGGGAAGGCAGGAGGCATCACAATCCCTGTCTTGAAACTATACTATAAAGCTACTGTGATAAAATCAGCATGGTACTGGAATCAAAACCGACCTGAAGATCAATGGAATAGGTTAGAAGATACAGCCACAACTACAAACACACTTAGCTACCTCATCTTTGACAAAGGGGTCAAACATGTACATTGGAAGAAAGATAGCCTCTTTAACAAATGGTGCTGGGAAAACTGGCTTTCTATATGCCATAAACTAAAACTAAATCCATGCCTATCACCATGCTCTAAAATAAAGTCAAAATGGATGAAAGATCTGAATATTAAAACAGAGACACTAAACTTACTAGAAGACAGAGTAGGTAAAAATTTTGATGACATAGGAGTAGGCAGAGAGTTCATGAACAAAAATCAAATTGCACAGGAAACACTTTCCAGAATCAACAACTGTGATCTCGTCTTACTAAAAAGTTTTTGCATGTCAAAGGA
This sequence comes from Dasyprocta punctata, assembly GCA_004363535.1. Classification (NCBI taxonomy): domain Eukaryota; kingdom Metazoa; phylum Chordata; class Mammalia; order Rodentia; family Dasyproctidae; genus Dasyprocta; species Dasyprocta punctata. The sequence goes on from RJWM01049968.1 coordinate 4,418, forward strand.
AATCTCCAACAGAGTGAAAAGAAAACTCATGAACTGGGAAAATATCTTAGCCAATTGTCCATCAGACCAAAGACTCCTATCTAAAACATATAAAGAATTTAAAAAAAAACAGGCCCCTAAAATTCAAGAACCCAATCCAAAAATGGGCATCTGAGATGAATACACACTTCTCAGAGAAAGAAATACAAACGGCAAATAAATATATGAAAAAATGTTCAACATCAGTGGTCATTTGGGAAATGCAAATTAAAACAACACTGAGATTCCATCTCACTCCAGAAAGAATGGCCAAGATTAAAAAATCAAGCAACAACAAATGCTGGAGGGGCTGTGGAGAAAAAGGAACTCTTCTCCACTGTTGGTGGGAGTGTAGACTGGTGCAACCACTGTGGAAGTCAGTGTGGAGACTCCTCAAGAAGCTAGGATTAGAGATCCCATTCAACCCAGCTATCCCACTTCTGGGCATTTTCCCAGAAGAATTGAAAACATCACACCACAGTGATATTTGTGCACCTATGTTTATAGCAACCCAATTTGTAACAGCCAGATCTTGGAAACAATCCAAGTGCCCATCAGTCAAGGAATGGTTAAAAAAGATGTGGTATTTTTATACAATGGAGTACTACTCAGCTATCAAGAAAGATTGCATTGAGACTTTTATAAGTAAATGGACACAACTTGAGACCATACTCATAAGTGAGATAAATCAAACCCGGATGTGTAAATACTGCATTGTCTCCCTAGTGTAAGAAATGAAAAAGTATATATGATCCAAAATCTACAATAAATACTATGTAAGGGTAAAAAACTGCTTGAAGAGCAAAAGTAATTGGGAAGAGAAAAGGGGGAATGAGTGAAGGGAAATGGAAAAGATATAAATCTGTATATATGTATATGTAAGATAACTAAAATGAACATACTGCTGAATGTATTAGTTATTGAGAAAGAATGGTTAATACTCATATGGGTAGATCAATTGTATATGTCTACATCTGTTAATGCAAACAACCATTTTGAAGATAACGATACGCAATATTGCAACCATTGTCAAGTTTCTATCATCCTGTTTTGTAAACCTATAATGTTACTGTTGTGCATTTACTGTAGTTGTTGTTTGCTTTTTGTCTTTCTTGTGTCTTTTTTTCTCTTAAAAAAAAAACTAAAAAAAAGAAACGCTACACCTATATAGCTCCAGATAATCATGTCCTTAGCCAAACATAGCTTTGTTCTCGCCTACTTTCTTTGTGTTATTGTCAAATATACTACATATATTATTTCATTTACCTCATTTTTAAATCAGTTATATGAAAAAGGAAGGAAATATGCATTTTTATCTTTTCATAATTAGCTTTATAGATGTTCTTTGTTTTTTATGTGGATTCAAATTGACATTGGGTGACACTTTCAATCTTAAGATCATCTTTGGTTATTTTTTATTTTTTGAGGCAGATATACTAGCAGCAATTTCAGTTATTGTTTCTCTGGTAGAGTCTTTAACTTATTTTCATTTTTGAAAAATAGGTTGCTGGATATAAGATCCTTGAGAACCAGGTTTTTCCCATGAGCTTTTCCAATAGTCATCCCACAGCCTTTCTATCTTCTATTTTTTCTGGTGCTAAGGCAACTGTTAATCTTATTAAAGTTCCTTTGTGACAACTCATTTTTGTTATTTTCAAGATTTTGTCCCTGTCTTTGGCTTTCAACATTTTTGTCATGATGTATCTGTGTATTATTCTGCATTTATACCATTTGGCAGTTGTTGAGCTTTTTGGATAAGTAGATTAATTTTTGATAATTCAAGGAAGTTTTCAGTCATTATTTCTTTGAATATTTTTATCCTACCCCTTGTCTTTTTGGTATTACTATTGTACCTATACTGGTATCATTGGCCCACATTTCTCTGAGCTTCTGTTCTTTTTCTTTCATTCTTTTTTCTCTCTGTTCTTCAGCTTGTATAACCTCTACTGATTCATGTTCAAGTTCACTAATTCTGCTGGGCATGGTGGTTCACACTTTGTAGTCTCAGCTCTTTGGGAGGTCTAGGCAGGAGGATCACAAGTGCAATGTCAGCCTGGACAACTTAGCAAGATCTTGTCTCAAAACATAAATAAATAAGCAAGCAAGCTAGGGGTATAGTGTTCCCTAGTCTGAATCCCTAGTGTCATTAAAAAAAAGTTCAGTAATTCTTCTACCAGTTTGAATCTACTTCTGAATCTCTCTACTGTTATTTCAATTGTTGCACTTTAAATTTCACATTTTCTATTTGGTTGTTTAAAAATGTATTGATATTTATTATTTCATGCAACATTGTGTCATATCTCTTCCTTTACTTATTATGTTTTCCTTAGTTTTCTGAATATATTTAAAATACTTTGCTTAAGCGCCTGTCTGTCAGGCGTGAGGTTGTGAGTTCGATCCCCGGTGCCACAAAAAAAAAAAAAAAAAAAAAAAAAAAAAAAAAAAAAAAAAAAAAAAAAGAGCATAGGGCTGGGAGTTTGGCTCAGTGGCTTAAGCACCTGTCTGGCTGGCCTGAGGCTGTGAGTTCGATCCCTGGTGCTGCAAAATAAATAAATAAATAAATAAATAAAATACTTTGAAACTCTCATCTACTAAAGCTGACATCTGGTCACTCTTGCTGGTGGTTTCTTTTGCCTTTTTCCCCAATGTAAGGGGTTATATTTCCCTATTTCTTTGCATGCATTGAAGTTTCCAGTTGAAAACTGAATAGTTTTGATAATAAATTGCTGGAGTTTGCATTCTCTTTCTCTGTGCACATTGCGTTAGGTTTCTGGCTTTGCTCCCCCAAAATGCCCACAATCTGGTAGTTGTAGGATTCTCTTCCTCTGAAGTAGATATGCTTTACACCTCTAAACCTATTAAAGAAACTTTGACATGGGTGTGGTGGTGCATGTCTGCAATCCCAGCACTCTGAGAGGCTGACTCAGGAGGACTGAAAGTTTGAACCCAGTGTGGGCAACTTGGTGACCAAGAACCTGACTCAAAAATAAAAAATAGGCTGGGAATATAGCTCAGTGTGAAGGCCCTACATTCAATCCCCAGTACAAGGAAGAGGAAGAGAAGAAAGAAAAGGAAAAGAAAGGAAACAAAGAGAAAGGAAAGGAAAGAAAAGGAAGACAGAAAAAAAGGAAATCTGGATATACAAACCTTCCTATAAAGAAAAATGCAGGCCCTTATAGCTTCACTTATAAGTGTGCTACTTATATGAAAAATATGATGCATTTTGACTAAATTGAGTTTATCCAAGGAACTCAATATTAGTGTGTCTTAGTTATTTTTTATTCGTTGCTGAGACAAAATACCTGATACCCAAAATTTGGGAAGGAAAGGTTTATTTCTTACAGTTCTCAGGGATTTCAGTCCATATTTAGTTGGCTCCAAGGCAGTGTGGCATGGCGAGGCAGCCATTCATGGTGCCCACCAAACAGCAAGCGTGCAAACCTCCAAGAGAGTAAAAGAGAAGACACACATTCCTCCCATCCTTACTGTATGTCAGCTCCACCCCTGGGTGGGTGCAGCACTCACATTGCCAATCCCAGCACTAGACAACAAACCAGTCACAAATGCCAGACTCAGCCCTGTCCAAATTACATGAGACCTTGGGGGGACACAGGATCAAACAAATACATGATATAACACTTAAAAATCAATTAATGTATCAGGCATAGTGGTGCACACCTCTAATCCCAGCACTTGGGAGGCTGAGGCAGGAGAACTGCCATGAGTTCAAGGCAAGCCTGAACTACAAAGTGAGACCCTGTCTCAAAAAAAAAAAATCAATAGCTGTAATTTATCATATTAGTAGACTAAAATAATATATGCAATCTTAGTGGATTCAAAAAATGACAAAATTCAACAACCACTTATGAATAACGCTCTCTAAAACTAGGAAAAGAAGGAAAATTCCCACATCTGAAAATGGGTGTACAAAATACCAATGGTAACTTTATACTTTTTAAAAACTGCATGTTTTATTGCTATTTGTTTACATTTTTAATTGAATACAATTGACAAACAGATATTTAAAATGTATGTTTTGAGACACATATACATTATGAAATGATTACTGCAATCAAGTAACATCTACCACTTCACATATGTATAGCAATTCATTTTTTTGTCTATTTAGAAACTAAGAGGAACCTGGTCAAGAGTTCCGATTGTCAGTCTCAAGAATGTGGTAAGAAAAACAGAAACAAGTATAGTATGCCAACATTGGCTGGGAAGTCAATGTCTCTGGATTGGACCTCTTCCATTCCCAAAGCAGCCACTATTTATTTGGTGTATACAGTGATAGATGGGGCTAGTAAAGGATAACAATTCATCAGAAGACTCAGACTCAAGGGGGCATAATCTTATGCTTAGAAATATCTTGTCCTTGGGTATAATCCTGAGATGACTCAAGAAGGCATAGATGATCTTATGCTTAGAAGAGTCAATGGGAAATCTCAGATGGGTGACACCAATAATCCTAATCCTCCCTTTTATCCCATAGGGAAATATGCAAATTTAGCCATTGTGAATTTGTGGTCCCCAGCATATCCCCCTCTCCTTTTGCTATAATTGAAGTAGTTGAAATGGCATACAGGATATACATCTCTTGTATGTACTTTTCTGCTTGGTGTTTAAGACCAAACTAAAGTGAGACCTATGTTAATAAAATTTAACTTCTTTGCTATCTATTAAGGTCAGTTAAGTCTCCTCAGGAATTACCTTGGAACCATGCACAGCACCTCTTAGTGCATCAGTCAGTGTCAACCATTTGGATGAATCACGGCCATTGCTTGTCCAAACTGCTTTCCATGAAAGCTTGTGAGACTTTTCTCTCCTGCTGACTCTCCTTAGTCACACTATACTCCAATGATCACTTTCCTCTGTGGTCCCATAATCTCCTTGATCAGGGACTCACTAAATGTAGAATGTAACAGCACAGCTTCTCTTATGTCCTGGGTCCTCATTAATCTCACAGGGCTAGGGCCAAAATACTGGCTTTTGTCTTAGCCTGTCTATCTTTCTAGTTTCTGGTCTCCAAATCTTAGTTGTTGAACATCCAGAAGAAAAGATTGATAATATTACAAAGTAATAAGGCAGTAAGCTAACCATTACTACTTTATCTGAGTATCAAGCATCTTAGAACATAAAATAGAACCATTATTTTTCATCAACCATGGATGTCCTAGCATTTAAATCCCTGTAGAATTTTAACAGTTACATATTTTACACAGAAAATTAGAAATCAAAACCATACATATTATTGTATCATGACAATTATGACATTTTTGTAACAGTCTAAATTTCCATTTTGACATAAAATATCCCTTTTAGTCAATCATCCCTATCTAATACATAAGAAGCCTTTATCTAACTTATTGACCTTCAGTGGAATGTAGATCTCATAAATTTTTGGTACCAGTAGAGGTCTGAATATGAAACAAAAGTCTATTACCATAAATAATCCCCATTTTACAATTTGGGAGACCTGTACATCTGGAGGCACGAATACATTTAATACATCATGAGGTTAGTAACAATTGTCATAGCTACATGAAAACCTTTGTACCAGAGAACCTTTAAATAAGAACTTTATTGTGACAATAATCAATGTGAGCATATCACAATAATATATTTTAAAGAAAATTTATTGGGGAGTCTCCCATAAGGCTATGGAGATTATTGGGGCTCCCTATTAATGAACAAGGACTGGAGAAACTTCTCCAGGCAGCTTCTTCCTTATTCATCAACTGGAATCCTGTCCAATAGTTCCCCAAAGCCTGAAGGGTCCCTCAAAAAATTCAAAATTGCAAAACAAACTGTACCACAACCACACATACAGCAATAACAATGAAGTAACAGGAACACCCAAAAACATGAGATTCACAATACCCTCAGAAAACTATTTATTTAGAGTTCAAATCACAAGCAAGTAAATGATAAAGTTCTAGGGTGCATGCTTAGGTGACAAGCCTGTAACTAAATGTAAAGAAGAGATTACCAAGATGTAAGAACTAGTGATTAGGTTTGGTGGTAGGAAAGGGTGGTGTCTTTGTCTACTTTTTGTAGCTATTAAAGAATACCACAGACTGGGAAACCAAAAAACAATTACAAAAGTATATTTAGTTTATGGTTATGGAGTCTAGGAAGAGCCAAGATCCAGAGGTTGCATGTGGTGAGGGTCTTTATGCTGCTTTACAATCTGGTAGAGGGGCAGGCAAGCAAGCATCCACAAAGAATGTGAAAATCAGGCCAAACTGCATCCTATTATCAGCAACACTCCTGTGATAAGTAATTTACCCCTGCAATAATAACATTAACCCATTTATGAGACTAGAGCCCTAATGACCTAGCCAAGTTTTAAAGATCCCACTTCTTAATACTATTGCAATGGCAATTAAATTTCAACATGATCTGCTGGGGGTAGCAGTTGGTGGTTTCATTAATATTTACAGTAAGATAAATCATGAAACTTTTTTTACAAACTGGTTCCAGACACCTG
>RJWM01049969.1:0-10935 GCA_004363535.1 Dasyprocta punctata
GCCCTCAAACTCAGTATGTAGCCCAGGCTGGCCTTAAATTCACAGTGATCCTCCTGCCTCAGCCTTCCAAGTTCTGGGATTATAGGTGTGGGCTACCATGCCCACCTCACACTGAGCTACATTCCTAGCCCTGTTTTCATTTTACTTTGTTTTAATCTTTATTTTTTATTAGTACTTGTTAACCATATGTATTGATCATGTTGAACATGGGGTATTTGTACCTGTACATAATATATCTTTCCCTTTCTTTTTTTTTATTTAACAGAAAAAAAAAAACAGAAAAGCAAAACAAAAAGCAAAAGAGACAAACAAGTAACAGCAACAAATCCAATACAGTAACAGTATAGGTTTACAAAACAAGATGACAGGAATTCGACAATGGTTGTAATATTGCATATTGTTACCTTCAAAAGGGTTGCTTAGACTAACGGATATAGACATGTAAAATTGATCTAATCATATGAGAATTAACTGTTCCTTTCCAATAACTAATACATATAGTACTATAGTCATCTTAGCTTCTTATGTGTATATATATATATATATACACACACAAATTTATGTCTTTTTCCTTTTCCCTTCCTTCTTTCCTCCTTTCTCCCATCCCAGTTACTTTTCCTCTTTGAGCAGTTTCTTACCCTTACATAGCATCCATTGTGGATCTTGGATTGTATATACTTTTTTCGTACACTAGGGAGACAGTATGGTTTTTACACATGTGAGTTTGATTTATTTCACTTATGAGTATGGTCTCAAATCACATTCATTTACTTATAAAAGTCTCGATGCAATCTTTCTTTATAGCTGAATAGTACTCCATTGTATAAAAATATCACATCTTTTTTATTCATTCCTTGATTGATGGACATTTGGATTGTTTCCAAGATTTGGCTATTATGAATTGGGTTGCTATAAATATGGGTGCACATATATCACTGTGGTATGATATTTTCAATTCTTCTGGGAAAATACCCAGAAGTGGGATGGCTGGGTCAAATAGAATCTCTAATCCTAGCTTCTTGAGGGATCTTCACACTGATTTTCACAGTGGTTGTACCAGTCTACACTCCCACCAACAGGTGAGAAGAGTTCCTTTTCCCCCACATCCCCTCCAGCATTTGTTATTGGTTGATTTCTTGATCTTGACCATTCTATCTAGGGTGAGATGGAATCTCAGTGTTGTTTTAATTTGCGTTTCTTGAATGACCATTGATGTTGACCATTTTTTCATATATTTATTTGCCATTTGTATTTCTTTCTCTGAGAAGTGTGTATTCATCTCAGATGCCCATTTTTGGATTGGATCTTTGAATTTTGGGGGCCTGATTTTTTAAAATTCTTTTGATGTTTTAGATAGAAGTTCTTTGGGAGACACCTGGTTAAGATATTTTTGCAATCTGTGGGTTTTCTTTTCACTCTGTTGGAGATTTCTTTTGACATGCAAAAACATCTTAATAAGACAGGTTGCCAATTGTTGATTCTGGAATGTATTTCCTGTGCAGTTTGATCTTCGTTCATGAACTCTCTGCCTATTCCTATGTCATCAAGATTTTTACCTACTTTGTCTTCCAGCAAATTTAGTGTCTCTGTTTTAATATTCAGATCTTCAATCCATTTTGACTTTAGTTTAGTGCATGGTGATTCACATGGATCTAGTTTTAGTTTTTGGCAAATAGGATGCCAGTTTTTCCAGCACCACTTATTAAAGAGGCTATCTTTCTTCCAGTGTACATGTTTGGACCCTTTGTCAAAGATGAGGTTGCTGAGTGTGTTTGTAGTTGTGGCTGTATCTTCTACTCTATTCCATTGATCTTCAGGTCTGTTTTGATTCCAGTACCATGCTGATTTTATCACAGTAGCTTTGTAGTATAGTTTCAAGTCGGGGATAGTGATGTCTCTTGCCTTACATTTGTTGCCCAGAATTGCCTTTGCTATTCTAGGTCTCTTCTGATTCCAGGTAAATTTTAGGGATGATTTCTTTAGCTCTGTGAGGTATGTTAATGGTATTTTGATTGGTGTTTCATTAAATCTGTATAACAATTTTGGGAGAATGGTCATTTTCACAATGTTTGTTCTTCCTATCCATGAACAGAGAATATCTTTCCATTTTCTGAAATCCTCTTCGATTTCCTTTTTCAGAGCAATGTAATTTTCACTGTATAGATCTTTTACTTCCTTTGTTAGATTGACTCCTAAGTATTGTATGTTTTTGGATGCTATAGTGAAGGGCGTGGTTTTTCTTATTTCTCTCTCAGTGAGTGTTGTTTGTGTACAAGGATGCTATTGATTTTTGAGTGTTGACCTTGTATCCAGCTACATTACTGAATTTGGTTATTACATCTAGAAGTCTTTCAATGGATTTATTGGGGGTCTTCTATGTAGAGTATCATGTCATCTGCAAATAATGATAATTTGACTTCCTCCTTTCCTGTTCTTATTCCTTTTATTTCTCTCTATTGTCTACTTGATCTGGCTAATGTTTCCAGAACTGCATTGAATAGGAGTGATGCTAATGGACATCCTTGTCTTGTTCCTGATTTTAGGTTGAAAGTTTTCAGTTTTTGTCCATTTAGTAAGATGTTGGCTGTTGGTTTATGATATATGGCTTTAATCAGGTTGAGGTAGAGACAATCTATTCCAATTTTCTGTAGGGTTTTTCTCATGAATGAGTGTTGGATTTTGTCAAAAGCTTTTTCTGCATCTATTGAGATGATCATGTGGTTCTTGTCTTTGACTCTGTTGATATGGCATATTATGCTTATTGATTTGCATATTTTGAACTATCCCTGCATTCCTGGGATGAATTCCACTTGATCATGTTGTATAATCTTCCTGATGACTTGCTGTATTCTATTTGCCTGTATTTTATTTTATTTTATTTTATTTTATTTTATTTTATTTTATTTTTTGTCGGTACCGGTGATCGAACTGACAACCTTGTGTCTGCCAGGCAGGTGCTTAAGTCACTAAGCCAAACTCCTGGCCCTAATTTTTTGAGGCAGGGTTGTGCTATGTAGTTCAGGCTGGTCTTACTCACATTGTAGCCCAAGCTGGCCTCGAACTCACAACACTCCACCTACCTCAGCATCCAGAGTGCTGTGATTAAAGGCGTGCACCACCCTGCCTGACTGCTAGTATTTTATTGAGGATTTTTGCATCTATATTCATTAGGGCATTAGTCCTCTAATTTTCTTTTTTGGTTGGGTCTTTATCTGGTTTTGGTGTTAGGGTAAAACTTGCTTCCAGCAATGAGTTAGGGAGACTTACTTCCCTTTCAATGTCATTGAAGAGTTTGAGGAGCGGTGACATTAAGTCTTCCCTAAATTTTTTGTAGAATTCAGCAGTGAATCCACCAGGACCTGGGCTTTTCTTTGTTGGTAAGGTTCTAATTATATTTTCAATTTCATTAGCTTAAACTGTGTTATTCAGCAGTTTTATATCTTCTTGATTCAATTTTGGCAATTTATACGTTTCTAGGAATCTGTTCGTTTCTTCTGTGTTATCAAAGCTATGGGAGTAAAGTTTTTTGAAGTAGGTATTGATAATCTTTTGTATTTCGACAGGGTCTGTAGTTATTTCACCTTTTCCATTTGTTATTGCATGGATTTGAGATTTTTCTTTCCTCTTTTTGATAAGGTTGGCTAGGGGTTTATCAATTATATTTATTCTTTCAAAGAGTCAACTCTTCAATTCATTAATTCTTTTTTTTTTTTTTTTTTTTTTTTTTTTTTTTTTTTTTTTTTTTTTTTTTTTTTTTTTTTTTTAGTTTCGATGGTGTTAATTTCTGCTCTGATCTTTATAACTTCCTCCCTTCTTTGGGCTTTGGGCTTTTGACTTGCTCATCTTTTTCTAGCGGTTTGAGGTGCAGCATTATGCTGTTTATTTGTGTTCTTCCAATTTTTCTGATGTGGGAGTTTAGTGCTATATATTTCCCTCTGAGGACTGCTTTCATTGTGTCCCACAGGTTCTGGTAATTTGTATTTGCATTTTTGTTCAATTGTAGATATTGTTTAATTTCTTCTTTAATTTCTTCTGTGACCCACTGATTGTTTAGGAGAGTATTATTTAATTTCCATGTGTTTATGGGGTTCTTGTGGGTTTTTTTGTCATTAATTTCCAATTTTATTGTGCTATGGTCATATAATATGCATGGAATTATTTCAGTTCCTTTGTATTCACTTAAGCATGTTCTTTGGGCTAGTGTATGATCTATTTTAGAGAATGACCCATATGCAGCTGAGAAGAGTGTGTATTCTGATGTTGACAAGTGGAACACTCGGTACACATCTGCTAGGTCCATTTGTTTACAAGTTTGATTCAGTTCTGTTATTTCTTTGCTGATTTTTGGTTGGTTGATCTGCCTATTTGTGACAATGGGATGTTAAAGTCTCCTTTTGTAAGTATATTATTATTTATTTGGCTTTTCATGTCTATTAAGATTTGTCTTACATAGTTCAGTCCTCCCACATTTGGTGCATATTTATTTATGATCATAATCTCTTCCTCTTCAAGTTTCCCCTAACAAGTATGTAGTAACCTTCTTTACTTCTTTTGATCATTCTTGGTTTGAAATTCACATTGTCTGCCAAAATAATAACTACCCCTGCTTTTTTCTGGGTTCCTGTTGCATGGAGTATTGTTTTCCAGCCCTTGATTTTTAGTCTATGAATTTCCTTTGAGTTAAATATGTTTCTTGTACACAGCATATTGTTGGATGCTGTTTCTTAGCACACTCTGCCAGTCTGTTTCTTTTGATTGGTGAGTTGAGACCATTTTCATTGATTGCTATAACTGATAGGTACTGACTCATCCCTGTCATGATATCTTTGTATTGTTGATTTTCTACTTTTTCTGTTTAATTATTTGCCCAGCTTACTAGTTTCTTTTCGCTATTGTTCTTGGGATTGTAGCTATCTTTGTCTCTTTTTAGAGTGTCTTTCAGTACTCTTTGTAGTGTTGTTTTGGTGGCCATGAATTTCTTCAGTTGTTCTTTGTCATGGAAGTATCTTATTTCTCCATCAATTTTTAAAGATTGTTTTGTAGGATACATCAATCTGGGTTGAAAGTTGTTTTCTTTCAGGATTTGAAATACTTCAAGTTCTTCTTGACTTTAAGGTTTATGTTGTAAAGTCTGCCATGCTTCTGTTGTTGTTTTTATTTTTTTGGTGCTGGGGATCAAACTCACAACCTCACGCCTGACAGGCAGGCACTTATGTCACTGAGCTAAATCCCCAGCCTTATTTTTTGAGACAGGGTCTCACTATGTAGTTCGAGCTGGCCTTGAAATCACTTTGTAGCCCAGGCTGGTCTCGAACTGATGATCATATTGCCTCAGCCTCCCAAATGCTGGGATTAAAGGTGTACACCAGCAAGCTTGGCTAGTCTGCTGTAATTCTGATAGGCTTTCCTTATATGTGATCTGTTTCTTTTCTTTTACAGCTTTTAGCATTCTGTTCTTGTGCTGAATTTGTGGTATCCTAATTATTATATGTCTGGGTAAAGATTTATTTTGGTTAAGGTTAATTGGAGTGCTGTATGCCTCACTTATATGTCTATTGGATTCTCTTCCCATGTTTAGAAAATTGTCTGCTATTATTTCTGTAAATAGTTTTCTTATGTCATTTGTGTTGACCCAAGCTTTTTCACTGACACCTATCAAACTTACATGGTTTTTCTTTGCATCATCTTGCAGCTGTTGAATTGTTGTTTCCTGGTTCCTTGTTATTTTTAAGAGATCTTTTCTATCATGATCATAAGCTCCCATCCTGTCTTCAAGTTCTGAGAGTCTATGTTCAGCTGCTTTCATGCTGTTTTGCCAGTTTTCAATGCAATTTTTAATTTCCTGAATATCTCTTTGAATCTCTTTTACACATTCTAATTCTGTCTTATATTTTTCGTTCAAGGTTTTTATCATTTTCTTATGTTCCTCTAATTTTTTTTTATCTAGATCTTCTTTTTTTTTAGACAAAAGGAGAACAAGAAATCAAAACATAACAATTTCACCCCAACCAACAAAACAGCATCTGGATCTTCTTTAGATACACAGGATTTCTTTCATGATGTTTGTCATTTCATTTTTTACCTGAGAGATTATTTCTGATCTGCTTTCCCCTGTAGCTTCAAGGAGTTGTTTCTTTACTCCAGTTGCTATCATTTCAGAAAGTTTGTTTGTGCAATTTCCAAAGACTTCTATTTCAGTGTCTCTTGAGTTTGTTTTCAGTGGACTGGAGGACTGAGACTGCATCTTGCTCTTTTGTTTTGTCATTTTCCTCTAGGACCTATGTGACTGGCCAGGCAGCTTCCCAATGGGTTGCACTAGAATTCTTCACCGGGTACAGTTTCTATCCTCCAGTATCCCCGTGGCTAGCCTGGGCACACCCCTGAACTATGGCACTAAAGTCTTGTGCCTTGTGGCCTGTTAGGCTGGCCATGTGTTGCCCTGATGTACTATGCTGGATCGATCTGGGATGCTGGACTGAGCAGAGCTTGGATCCTCCCTGCAGGTAGCAGAGGAACTCCCCTGGAGTGGGTTGCTGGGGCCTAGATCCTGGCTGAGTGGAGTTCAGAACCTCCAGAACCTAGGTGGCTAGCAGGGGCACACCCCCAGGATGTGGCACTGGGGACTTGTGCCTGGTTGGGTGGAGTTCAGAACCTCTGTGACCTAGGCAGTTAGTAAGGATGCACTCTTGGAGTGTGGTGCCATGGCCTTACACCTGGCTGTGTGGAGTTCAGAACCTCCAGGACCCATGCAGCTATGTGGAGTGTTCCCCTGGAGTATGGCACCTCGAGGACCTTGTGTCCGGTTGGGAGGAGTTCAGAACCTCTGGAGCATGGGGCTAGTTAGAGCACACCCCCAGCATATGGTGCCAGGGCCTTGCTCCTGGCTGGGTGGAGTTCAGAACCTCTGGCACCTGTGGTGTGGCTAGCTGGACTGCACCCCTGAACTATGGAGCTGGAGCCTTGTGCTCTGAGGGGCGGAGCTCAAATTCTCCAAGACCCAACAACTATGCTGGTCGCTCCCTGATGAGTGGTTCTTGGCCTCTGGACTGGGCTGGGCTCAGTGTCTCTGTGACCTGTGAGGCTGGCCAGATGTTCCCCTGATGGGTTGCCCCTTTTTTCTTTCTTTCTTTCTTTCTTTTTTTTTTTTTTTTTTTTTTTTTGTGGCACTGGGGATTGAACTCACAGCCTTGCGCTTGCCAGGGCAGGCGCTTAAGCCGCTAAGCCAAACTCCCCAGCCCTGGTTTTTTGAGGCAGGATCGCACTATGTAGCTCAGGCCGGCCTTGCACTCGCATTGTAGCCCAAGCAGGCCTCGAACTCACAACGCTCCTCCTACCTCAGCCTCCCGAGTGCTGGGATTAAAGGTGTGCGCCACCATGCCCGGCTCCTTTTTTCTTTTTTTCTTTCCTTTTTTGTCTTTTTTTTTAATCTTTTTTTGAGTCAGGGTGTCCCTCATAGTTTAGACTGTCCTTGTACTTATTATATAGCCCAGGCTGGCCTCAAACTCTGAGAGATTCTCCTGTCCCAGTCTCCCAAGAGTAGGGATTACAAATGTGCACTGCCACACTTAACACTGTACATAATACATTTTAATTCTTTTTTTACCCCATTCTCCCCTTTCCTCCTTCTTCCCTTCCCCATTTCCAAATCTGTTTCCGTTTCTTCCTTCCATTCTCTCTCTTTTTTAAAAAATCCTTTTTCCATGCTTCCCCTTCCCTTTTCCCTCCTTTGTTCCCTCTCCCATTTGAACAAGTTCTTCTTGCTTTCCAGTATCTATCTTCCAATCTACTCCTCATTATTTTTTATTTTGAGATAGTGTCTTGCTAGGTCACTTAATTGACCAGGCTAGGATCAAACTCACAGAATTCCTGCCTCAGCCTCCCACTGTACTGGGATTTACAAGAGGTCTATAAATCACTCTCAGTCTGATTTTCTTATGGATGAAAAAAAAATACTTGCCAAATTTTTCACCATAATGATTATTCCCTGGGAGCTTCACTTACCCCACAATGTAGTTGGGAGACTGATTCTTCATAGTATATTCTCATCAGATATTAAACTGGTGTGGTGGCACATACCTATAATCCCAGCATTCAGGAAACTGAGACAGGAGGATCTCAAGTTTAAATCTAGTGTAGGCAATTCAGCAGCTTAATAAGACCCTGTCACAAAAAAAAATTAGAGATGATCATTTAATGGGAATAGAGCTGCCCCTCAGTTGTGAGAGCTCCAGCAGACTCCCAGCCTGACAAAATAATCACGAGGTGGGCAGTCTGGTCCTTGTCTGGCTGAAAATTACTTGTAGTTAAGACCTTAAAAAAATAGGCTTTTGCAGAAAGAGCTGCAGCCCAGGATATTTGTTAATTGTTTTGTTTTACATTTTCCTGCCTCCTTCAAGAGGACTAGGGGTTAGGATAGATTATTTTTAATTAGGCAAAGGAAGTCAGGGAGGAGTGTTTGAAGAGTATTGTTTTTGATAATTAAGGTGGCTAGGTTAGTCTTTTTTCTGTTTTTCTTTTCCTTTTTTGCATTGCTAGGGATGAAACCCAGTGCCTCATGCATGCTAAACAAGTGCTGTACTATTTATTGAGTTATTTTTCTCAGTTCTACCATAGTCTTTTTTTGTTTGGTTGGTTCTTGAGACAGGGTCTCACTTTGTAGTATCACTTTGTAGTCTGGCCTCAAACTTATGATCCTCCTGCCTCAACTTCCTGAGTGCTGGGATTATGAGCTTTTACCACTGTATACCTGGTTTCCCTAGTTCAGTTTTACAGTGGGCAACTGAAATGGTTGACAATAGTAATTATCAAATAATAACCATATCAGTAGGAGCTTCAGTCATTCTCAGCTCTAGAAAGAAATTTTTCCAGGAATTTTTTCCCACTTTTTCTGAACACAGCTCTTGACAGACACCTGGACAACTAAGATACCAAGTACACTATCATTATTATTACTATTATTATTATTATTGTTTTTGGTACCATAATAAACTTAGATTGAGATTTTTTGTTTTTGGTGCTAGAAATCAAACTTATGATCTTGTGCCTGCCAGGCAGGTGCTATGATGCTGAGCTATTTCCTTGGCCCCTCCATAATAAATTTAAAACTGTCAAAAAAAAATAACTGTCAAGGGGAAAAAATGGAGTATAATTGATTCAAGCACTTCAATTGGAATTAAAACACATTTTTTTTTTTTTTTTTTTTTTTTGCGGCACCGGGATTGAACTCACAACCTCACGCCTGTCAGACAGGCGCTTAAGTCACTGAGCCGAACTCCTAGTCCTGGTTTTTTTGAGGCAGGGTCGCACTGTGTAGCTCAGGCCGGCTTTGCGCTTGCGTTGTAGCCCAAGCCGGCCTCGAACTCACAACGCTCCTCCTACCTCAGCCTCCCGAGTGCTGGGATTAAAGGCGTGCACCACCATGCCTGGCTGAAGACATTTTTTTTTTGAGACAGGGTCTCACTGTGTAGTTCAGCTGGCCTTTAATTCATTGTGTAGCCCAGGCTGGCCTTTAACTCACAGCAATCCTGCCAGCCTCCCGGCCACTGAGATTGTAGCCATGCACTCACACACCTGGACCAGAGGTCACTGTTAATCAAGTCTCACTCATCTGTAGTTGAATTTCTGCACTGGACTGGAGACCTGAGCCTTTGCCTACCTGCCCCACACCCCCGTGTAAATTTAAATATTTTTTACTTTTGTTGGCCTTTACAATGGACAGTTTACACCAAAATACCTGGGACAAACTGAACCCAATCTACAAGGCAACTCTTATCCACAGCAACGGTCATAATTCCTAATGAGTGACATAATTATCACTCCCTTGCAAAGCCATAAATATAGGCATCATTTCACAGAACCTGACAGTACCTCCGCTTCCTCTCTCTTTCTCTTCTCTTCCCTCTCCTCTCTATTTTCTTTTTTCTTTTTTTTTTAATTTTAAAGAGAATGAAACCAAGCAAAAGAGAATAAAGCCAATCAAAACAAAATAGTGTAAATGATATATGACTTCAAAACAAGATAATAGTATATCAACAATGGTTACCATAATGCCTTTTGTTGTATTCAAAATAGCTGCCCATACCTTTAGATATAGTAAAAATCAAACAGAATAGAACAGAACTAACAAAAACAAAACAATGAACACCATAAAGGACTTCAAAACAAGGTAATAGTAAATCCAAAATGGTTGCCATAATATATCTTGTTATCGTTGAAATACCTGCCCATGCCATTGGATATAGTGAAGTCAAACAAGACAAAACAGAATAAAAGGCAACCAAACGAAACAATGAAAACAATACAGGACCTCAAAACAAGATAATAGGAATTAACAATGGCCACCACCTTCAGAAGGAGATTCCCCATAGATGCTGCACTGCGTATGGTTATTCTCTGAATAAATGATCAGATTACTGGCTTTAGACCTGCGAAGTCAGTGAAACACTGAACACTATTAGCAGTGAATTGTATTTTACCTCAATAGCTCTCATCTCAGTCTGTGTTTCTCCAAATCAGCCAGTCGCTATGGCTGGGAGTGAGGGTGGTGTAGTGGGTAGGGGATGGGTGTTGGTTGGCTCTTCTCGTCTCCCTGCCTGTGTGCTAGAAGGGGCTGGCATGTGGTTCTCCCCTCAGTGGCCTGTGCATGGCGCCAACTCGCAGGGTGGGCTTGCTTCTTGTTGACTTCTCTTTCTTTCTCTCTTTCTCTCTTTTTTTTTTTTTTTTTTTTTTTGCGGCACCGGGGATTGAACTCACAACCTCGCGCCTGCCAGGGCAGGCGCTTAAGGCACTGAGCCAAAGCCCCGGCCCTGGTTTTTTGAGGCAGGGTCGCACTATGTAGCTCAGGCCGGCCTTGCGCTCGCGTTGTAGCCCAAGCCGGCCTCGAACTCACAACGCTCCGCCTACCTCAGCCTCCCGAGTGCTGGGATTAAAGGCGTG
>RJWM01049970.1:0-10926 GCA_004363535.1 Dasyprocta punctata
GCACCCATGTTTATAGCAACCCAATTTGTGATAGCCAAATCTTGGAAACAACCTAAGTGCCCATCAACTGAGGAATAGATAAAAAAGATTTGGTATTTTTATACAATGGAGCAATACTCAGCTATACTGAAAGATTGCATTGAGACTTTTATAAGTAAATGGACACGACTTGAGACCATACTCATAAGTGAGATAAATCAAAGTCACATGTGCAAATGCCGTATTGTCTCCCTAGTGTAAGAAACTGAAACAGTATATATGATCCAAAATGTACAATACATACTGTATAAGTGTAAGAAACTGCTCAAAGAGGAAAAGTAATTGAGAATGTGAAAAAGAGGAAAGAAGAGGGAAAAGAAAAAGACATAAATCTGTACATACATATATGTAAGATAACTAAAATATCTGTACTGCTGAATTTGTTAGTTATTGAGAAAGATCGGTTAATATTCATATGATTAGATCAAATTTACATGTCTATAACTGTTAATGCAAAGAACCATATTGAAGGTAATGATACGCAACATTGCAACCATTGTCAAATTCCTATCATTTTGTTTTGTAAACCTATAATTTTTCTGTTGTGGATTTCCTGTTGACATTTGTTTGTCTCTTTTGTTTCTTGTCTTTCTTATATGTGTCTTTTTTTTTTAGCAGCACTGGGGATAGAACTCACATCTTCACACCTGCCAGACAGGTGCTTACACCACTGAGCCAAACTCCTGGCCCTTATGTGTCTTTTTTGTATTTAATAAAAAAGATCATCCTGTTTTATAGCTGAGTAATATTCCATTGTATGAAAATACAACATCTTTTTCATTCATTCCTTTTTTTCTTCTTTTCTTTTTTTCTTTTTCTTTTCTTTTCTGGCACCGGGGATTAAACTCACAACAGGTGCTTAAGCGATTGAGCCAAACTCCTGGCCCTAGTTTTTTGAGGCAGGATCAAACTACGTAGCTCAGGCTGGCCTTGTGCTTGTACTCACATTGTAGCCCAAGCAGTCCTCGACCTCACAATGCTCCTCCTACCTCAGCCTCCCGAGTGCTAGGATTAAAGGTGTATGCCACCATGTCTGGCTTCATTCATTCCTTGATTGATGGGCACTTGGGTTGTTTCCAAGATCTGGCTATTACAAATTTTGTTGCTATAAACATGGGTGCACATATAACACTGTGGTATGACATTTTCAATTCTTCTGAGAAAATGCCCAGAAGCAGGATAGCTGGGTTAAATGGAATCTCTAATCCTAGCTTCTTGAGGAATCTCCACACTGATTGCCATAGTGGTCGCACAAGTCTACACTCCCATCAGCAGTGAAGTGTTCCTTTTTCCCCACAGCCCCATCAACATTTGTCATCAGTTGATTTCTTGATGGCAGCCATTCTTTCTGGAGTGAGATGGAACATCAGTGTTGTTTTAATTTGCATTTCTTGAATGACCAGTGATGTTGAGCATTTCTGCATGTATTTATTTATCATTTGTATTTCTTCATCTTAGAAGAGTGTGTTCATCTCAGATGACCATTTTTGGATTGGGTCTTTGAATTTGGGGGGCCTGATGATTTTCAATTCTTTATATGTTCTGGATATGTCCTTTGTCTGAGGGACAGTTGGCTAAAATTCTTTTCCATTCTGCAGGCTTTCTGTTCATTTTATTGGTGATTTCTTTTGAAGTGCAAAAACTTTTTAATAAAATGAGATCCCTGTTCTTGATTCTTTGAAGTACTTCCTGTGTAGTTTGCATTTTGTTCATGAACTTTTTTCCTACCCCTATGTCTTCAAGATTTTTACTTACCTTGTCTTCCAATAAATTTAGTGTTTCTATTTTAATATTTAGATCTTTGACTCATTTTGACTTTAGGTTAGTCCATAGTGATAGACATGGGTCTAGTTTCATTCTTTGGCACACGGAAAGCCAATTTTTCCACCACCATTTATTAAAGAGTTTTTCTTTCTTCCAGTGAACATGTTTAGCCCCTTTGCCATATATAAGATGGCTGAGTGTCTTTGTAGTTGTATTTGCATCTTCTAATCTGTTCCATTGATCCTCAGATCTAATTTTTTGCCACTATCATGCTGATTTAATTACTGTAGATTTGTAGTACAATTTCAAGTCAGTGGATTCAGATGGCTCCTGCCTTGCTTTTCTTGCCTAGAATTGCCTTTGCTATTCTAGATCTCTTCAGTTCCAGATGAATTTTAGTAGTGTTTTTTCTAGATCATTAAGTTATGCTAATGGTATTTTGATTGGGATTGCATTAAATCTGTATGACAGTTTGGGCGTATGGCCATTTTCACAATGTTGGTTCTCCCTAACCAAGAGCAAGGGATATATTTCCATTTTCTAACATCCTCTTCAATCTCCTTTTTTAGAGTACTATAGTTTTCAGCATATAGGTCTTTTGTATTCTTTGTTATGTTGATTCCTAAGTATTTCATTTGTTTGGATGCTGCTTTGAAAGGTGTTATTTCCATAATTTCCCTCTCAGTGAGTTTGTTGTTTGTGTACAGGAATGCTATTGATTTTTGAGTGTTCACCCTGTATCCAGCTACATTACTGAATTTGGTTATTACTACTAGAAGTCTTCTAATGGATTTTTGGGGGTCTTCTATGTAGAGTATCATGTGATATGCGAATAGAGATAATTTTACTTCTTCCTTTCCTATCCTTATTCCTTTTATTTCTCTCTCTTTCCTGATTGCTCTGGCTAATGTTTCCAGAACTATATTGAATAGGAGTGATGATAGTGGACACCCTTGTCTTGTTCCTGATTTTAGAGTGAAAGCTTTCAGTTTTTGTACATTTAGCATAATGTTGGCTATTGTTTGGTCATAGATAACTTTCATCAGATTGAGGTAGATACTATGTGTTCCAAGTTTCTGTAAGGTTTTTATCATGAACAAGTGTTAGACTTTATCAAAAGCTTTTTCTGCATCTATTGAGATGATCATGAGATTTTTGTCTTTGGCACTATTGGTGTGGTGTATTACATTTATTGATTTGTGTATATTAAACCATTCCTGCATTCCTGGAATAAATCCCACTTGGTCATGATGTATAACCTTCTTGGTGATTTGCTGCATTCTATTTGCCAGTATTTTATTAAGAATCTTTTCATTGATGTTAATTAGGGAGACTAGCCTATAGTTTTTTTTTTGTTTGTTTGTTTTTTTTGTTTTTGTTTTTGTTTTTTTTTGTTGGGTCTTTCTCTGGTTTTGGTGTCAGACTAATACTTGCCTCCAGGAAGGAATTAGGGAGGATTTCTTCCCTTTCAATTTCATTGAAGAGTTTGAGGAGTATTGGCAACAAATCTTCTCTAAATTTCTTGTAGAATTCAGCTATGAATCCATCAGGACCTGGACTTTTCTTTGTTAGTAAGTTTTTAATCACATTTTCAATTTCAGTTGCTGATATTGGGTTATTCAAAATTGTTATATCTTCTTGACTCAGCTTTGGTAGTTCATACATTTCTAGGAATTTCTCCATATCCTCTGTGTTTTCCACCTTATGTGAATAAAGGTTTTCAAATTAGGTATTCGTGATCTTTTGAATTTCCATGGGATCTGTAGTATTTTCTCCTTTTTCTTTGCTTATTGCATGAATTTGAGTTTTTTCTTTCTTTCTCTTGATAAGGTTCGCTAGAGGTTTATCAATATTTTTATTCTCTCAAAGAACCAGTTCTTTGATTCATTAAATCTTTGTAGTGTTTTCTTAGTCTCAATTGCGTTAATTTCTGCTCTGATCTTTGTAGTTTCACCTCTTTTATGAGCTTTGGGTTTGACTTGCTCTACTTTTTCTAGAAGTTTGAGGTTTAGCATCAGGTTGTTTATTTGTGCTCATTGTGTTTTCTTGATGTGACAATTTATTGATATATATTTTCCTGTTAGGACCACTTTCCTTGCATCCCACAAGTTTTGGTATGTTGTATCTGCATTTTTATTGAATTTTAGATAGTGTTTAATTTTTTAAAAATTTCATCTGTAACCCATTGTTTGTTCAAGAGGTTGTTATTTATTTTCCATGTGTTTATGTATGTTTTACAGTTTCTTTTACAGTTAGTTTCCAATTTCAGTGCACTATGATCAGATAATATGCATAGAATAATTTCAATCCCTTTATGTCTACTTAAGCATGTTCTATGGGCTAATATATGGTCTATTTTAGAGACCATCCCATGTGTAACTGAGAAAAATGTGTATTCTGATGTTGTTGGTCGGAACACTCTGTAAACATCTGCTAAGTCCATTTGTTCACAGGTTTTATACAGTTCTGTTATTTCTTTGCAATTTTTAGTCTAGTTGATCTACCTCTCTATGAGAATGCAGTATTAAGCTCTCCTGTTATTATTGTGTTATCGTGTACTTGGTTTTTCATGTCCATTAGTATTTGTCTTATATGGTTGGTTACTCCTGTATTTGGTGCATATATATTTATGATTGTTAGCTCTTCCTCTTGAATTTTCCCACTAACAAGTATGTAATGACCTTATTTATCTCTTTTGATCATTTTTGGTTTGAAGTTTTCACTGTCTGCAAACAGAATAGCTACACCTACTTTTTTCTGAGATCCTGTCACATGGAATATTGTGTTCCATACTTTGACTTTTACTCTGATTTTCCTTTTGAGTCAGATGTGTTTCTTATATACAGCATATTGTTGGATCCTATTTCTTGATCCATTCTGTTATCCTATTTCTTTTCATTGGTGAATTGAGGCCATTTACATTGATGGATATAACTGATGTGCACTGACTTCACTTTGTCATGTTATTTTCCTGTTGTTGGTTTCCTGCTTTTCGCCCTTGTTTAATTGTTTGCAGTGCCTGGTCATTTTTTCTGTTGTTTTTCTGGGAGTTGTAGCCATTTTTGTGTCTCTCTAGTATGTCTTTCAGTATTCTTTCTAGGGTTGGCTTGTTAGAGACGAACTTCTTCAGTTGTTCTTTGTCATGGAAGTATCTTATTTCTCCATCAATTTTGAAAGAAAGTTTTGCAGGGTACATCAATCTGGGTTGAAAGTTTTTTTTCTCTCTGAGCTTGAAATACTTGACTCCAAGCTCATCTTGAGGGTTTTTGCTGAAAAGTTTGCCATGCTTCTAATGGGCTTTCCTGGATAGGTGAGTTCTGTCTTTCCTCCAACAACTTTTAGTATTCTGTTTTTATGCTATATGTCTGGGATCTTAATTATTATATGTCTGGGTGTAGATTTATTTTGGTTATGACTGTTTAGCATTCTATATGCCTCACTTATCTGCACATCTGATTCTTTTCCCATTTTTGGGAAATTTTCCACTATTACTTCTGCAAATATTTTTTTTTAGTCAGTTGCATTGATCCTGCATTTTCACTGATGCCTATCAGTCTTATATTGGGTCTCTTTGCATCATCTTGAAGCTTTTGAGTTGTAATTTCATTCTCCCTTGCTATTTTTACAAATTCTTTCCATTCATGAACACTAGGTATGATTCTGTCTTCGAGGTCTGAAAGTCTATACTCAGCTTCATTTAAATGGTTTCACCAGCTTTCAATGGAGTTTTGTATTTCCTTGATATCTCCTTGAATTTTTTTCGTGCATTCTATTTGCTTCCTAAGTTGCTCATTCAAAGGAAAGGCCAAAAGCAAAAGAGACAAACAAATGACAACAGCAAATCCACAACACTAACATTACAGGTTTACAAAACAAGATGATACGAACTTGACAATGGTTGCAATATTGTCAACATGGTTGTTTACATTAACAGATACAGACATGTACAATTGATCTTATCATAAATCATTTTTCCGTGCATTTGTAGTTTATTATCTATGTCTTCTCTATCTATGCCAAGTAATTCCATTAGTAATGTTTCCATTTGTTTCTTTACCTGAGAGATTATTTCTTTTTCTATTTACTTAAGAGAAAAAAAGACACATACAACAAAGACAAAAAGAAAAAGAGACAAGCAAACGACTAGAGTAAATGCACAACAGTAACATCACAGGTTTACAAAACAGGATGATAGAAACTTGACAATGGTTGCAATATTGCGTATCATTATCATTAAAATGGTTGTTTACATTAACAGATATAGATATGTAAAATTGATCTAATCATATGAGTATTAATTGTTCTTTCTCAATGACGAAAACATTCAGCAGTGTGTTCCTTTTAGTTATCTTACATATACATATATACAGATTTATAACTTTTGCTTTTCCCTTCCCTCTTTCCCCCTTTTCATTTCCCAATTAATTCTGCCCTTTGAGCTGTTTTTTACCCGTACATAGTATTTATTATAGATATAGGATCATATATATTTTTCCATTTCTTGCACTAGGGAGATAATACAGTATTTACACATGTAGGTTTGATTTATCACACTTAAGAGTATGGTCTCAGGTCGTGTCCATTTACTTATAAAGGTCTCAATGCAATCTTTCTTAATAGCTGAGTAGTAATCCATTGTATAAAAATACCACATCTTTTTTAACCATTCTTTGATTGATAGGCACTTGGGTTGTTTCCAAGATCTGGCTATTACAAACTGGGTTACTATACACATGGGTGCACAGATATCACTGTGGTATGGTGTTTTCAATTCTTCTTGGAAAATGTCCAGAAATGGGAGAGCTGGATTGAATGGGATTTCTAATCCTAGCTTCTTGAGGAATCTGCATACTGATTTCCACAGTGGCTGCACCAGTCTATACTCCCACCAACAGTGGAGAAGAGTTCCTTTTTCCCCACAGTCCCTCCAGCATTTGTTGTTGGTTGATTATTTAATCTTGGCCATTCTTTCAGGAATGAGATGGAATCTCAGTGTTGTTTTAATTTGTATTCCCGAATGACTATTGATGCTGAACATTTTTTCATCTATTTATTTGCCATTGGTATTTCTTTCTCTGCGAAATGTCTGTTCATCTCAGATGCTCATTTTTGGATTGGATCCTTGAATTTTAGGGACCTGATTTCTTTTAATTCTTTATACATTTTAGATGGAAGTCCTTTATCTGATGGACAATTGGCTAAGACATTTTCCCAGTTTATGGATTTTCTTTTCACTCTGTTGGAGATTTCCTTTGACATGCAAAAACTTTTTAGTAAGATGAGATCCCAGTTGGTGATTCTGGAAAGTGTCTCCCGTGCAATTTGATTTTTGTTCATGAACTCACTACCTACTCTTATGTCATCAAAATTTTTATCTACTCTGTCTTCTAGTAAGTTTAGTGTCGCTGTTTTAATATTCAGATCTTTGATCCATTTTTACTTTATTTTTGTGCATGGTTATAGGCATGGATCTAATATTAGTTTACAGCATATAGAAAGCCAGTGTTTCCAACACCATTTGTTAAAGAGCCTATCTTTCTTCCAATGTATATATTTGGCCCCTTTGTCAAAGATGAGGTGGCTAAGTGTGTTTGTAGTTGTGGCTGTATCTTCTAATCTATTCCATTGATCTTGAGGTGTTTTTTGATTCCAGTACCATGCTGATTTTATCACAGTAACATCATAGCATGGTTTCAAGTCGGGGATTGTGATGCCTCCTGGTTTTCCTTTGTTGCCCACAATTGCCTTTGCTATTCTAGGTTTTTTCTGGTTCGAGATGAATTTTAGGAATGCTTTCTCTAGGTCTCTGAGGTAGGCAAGTGGTATTTCTATTGGGATTGCATTGAATCTGTATAATAATTTTGGGAGAATGGTCATTTTCACGATGTTTGGTCTTCCTATCCATGAACAGGGAATATCTTTCCATTTTCTGAAATTTTCTTCGATTTCCTTCTTTAGAGTAATGTAATTTTGACTGTATAGATCTTTTACTTCCTTTGTTACACTGATTCCCAAGTATTTCATTTTTTGGATGCTATAGTGAAGGGTGTAGTTTCCCATATTTCTCTATCATTGACTTTATTGTTTGTGTACAGCAATGCTATTGATTTTTGAGTGTTCATCTTGTACCCAGCTACATTACTGAATTTGTTTATTACATCTAGAAATCTTTCAATGGATTTTTGGGGGTCCCTTATGTAGAGTATCATATCATCTGCAAAGAGAGATAATTTTACTTCTTCCTTTCCTATCCATATTCCCTTTATCTCCTTCTCTTGTCTAATTGATATGGCTAATATTTCCAGTACTCTATTGAATAGGAGTGGTGATAATCGACATCCTTGTCATGTTGCTGATTTTAGGTTGAAGGTTTTCAGTTTTTGTCCACTTAGTAAGATGTTCAATGTTGGTTTATGATATATGGCTTTTATCAAGTTGAGATAGAGACCATCTATTATGATTTTCTGTAGCATTTTTTTCATGAATGGGTGTTCAATTTTGGCAAAAGCTTTTTCTGCATCTATCGAGATGATCATGTGGTTCTTGTCCTTGGCCCTGGTGATATAGTGTATTACATGTATTGATTTCCGTATGTCGAACCATCCCTGCATTCCTGGGATGAATCCCAGTTGATCATGGTGTATAATCTTTCTGACAACTTCTTGTATTCTATTTGCAAGTATTTTATTGAGGATTTTTGCATCTATGTTCATTAGGGAGATTGTCCTGTAATTTTCTTTTTTGGTTGGGTCTTTCTCTGGTTTTGGTATTAGGGTAATACTTGTTTCCAGGAATGAGTTAGGGAGGTTTACTCGCCCTTCAATTTCATTGAAGAGTTTGAGGAGTGTTGGTATTAAGTCTTCCCTAAATTTCTTGCAGAATTCAGCAGTGAATTCATCAGGCCCAGGCTTTTCTTTGTTGGTAGGGTCCTAATTACATTTTCAATTTCATTAGCTGAAATTGGGTTATTCAGCAACTTTACATCTTCTTTATTCAACTTTGGTAATTCATAGGTTTCTAGGAATCTGTCCATTTGTCCTGTGTTATCGAATCTATGTGAGTAAATCTTTTTGAAATAGGTGATGTAGATCTTCTGTATTTCCACAGGGTCTGTAGTGATGTTGCCCTTTTCATTTCTTATTGCATGAATGTGAGTTTTTTCTTTCCTCTTCTTGATAAGGTTGGTTAGTAGTTTATCAATTTTATTTACTCTTTCAAAGAAATAACTCTTTGATTACTTAACTCTTTGCATTGCTTTCTTAGTTTCAATTGCATTAATCTCTGCTCTAATTTTGACAATTTTCTCCCTTCTTTGGACTTTGAACTTGACTTGCTCTTCTTTTTCTAGAAGTTTGAACTTGCAACATTAGGTTGTTTATGTGTATTCTCTCCACATTTCTGATGTGAGAGTTTAGTGCTATAAATTTCCCTCTGAGGACTGCTTTCATTGTATCCCACAGGTTCCGGTGATTTGTATTTGAATTTTCATTCAATTATAGATGTTGTTTAATTTCTTCTTTAACTTCTTCTGTGACCCATTTGTTATTTAGGAGAGTATTAATTAATTTTCATGTGTTTATGCAGTTATTGTAGTTTTTTGTCATTCATTTCCAATTTTACTGCACTATGGTCAGATAATATGCATGAAATTATTTCAGTTCCTTTGCATTTACTTAAGCATGTTCTGTGGACCAGTACATGATCTATTTTAAAGAATGACCCATGTGCAGCTGAGAAGAATGTGTATTCTGATGTTGATGGGTGGTACACATCTACTAGGTCCATTTGTTCACAAGTTTGATTCATTTCTGCTATGTCTTTGCTGATTTTTTTTGGTTGATCTGTCTCTGTGTGACAGTGGGGTGTTAAATTCCCCTGTTATAACTATTAATGTTTATTTACTTTTTCATGTCTATTAAGAATTGTCTTACATAATTGGGTGCTCCCATATTCGGTGCATATATATTTATGATTATAATCTCTTCCTCTTGAAGTTTTCCCCTAACAAGTATGTAGTGACCTTCTTTATCTCTTTTGTTCATTCTCGGTTTGAGGTTCACATTGTCTGCAAACATATTAGTTACCCCTGCTTTTTTGTGGGTTCCTGTTGCATGGAGTATTGTTTCCAGCCTTTGATTTTTAGTCTGTGAATTTCCTTTTGAGTGAAATGTGTTTCTTGTACACAGCATAGTGTTGGGTTTTGTTTCTTAACCCACTCTGCTAGTCTGTTTCTTTTTATTGGTGAGTTGAGACCATTTACATTTATTGATATAGCTGATATGTACTGGCTCATCCCTGTCATATCTTTCTGTTGTTGGTTTTCCACATTTTCTGTTCAATTATTTGCCCTGCTTAGTGGTTTCATTTTGTTGTTGCTCTTAAAATTGTGGCTATCTTTGTCTCTTTCTAGTGTGTCTTTCAGTACTCTTTGTAGTGTTGGTTTGGTGGCTATAAATTTCTTCAGTTGTTCTTTGTTATGAAAGTATCTTATTTCTCCATCAATTTTTAAGGATAGTTTTGCAGGGTACATCAATCTGGGTTGAAAATTTTCTTTCAAAATTTGAAATACTTCACTCCAAGCTTTTCTTCCCTTAAAGGTTTGTGTTGTGAAGTCTGCCATGATTCTGATAGGCTTTCCTTCATAGGTGATCTTTTTCATTTCTCGACAACTTTTAGTATTTTGTTGTTGTGCTGTGTTTCTGATACCCTTATTATTACATGTCTGGGTGAAGATTTATTTTGATTATTGTTAATCAGAGTTCTGTATGCCTCAGTTACCTGTATTTCAGATTCTCTTTCCATGTTTGGAAAGTTTTCTGCTATTATTTCTGTGAATAGTCTTCACAGGTCATTGGTATTGTCCCCTGCTTTTTCATTTATGCCTATTAATCTTATGTTATTTCTCTTGGCATCATCTTGCAGCTGTTGAATTGTCATTTCTTGGTTCCTTACTATTTTATGGGATGTTTTCTTTCGTGGCCATGATCTCCCATGCTGTCTTCAAGATCTGAGATTCTATCTGTACCTTCATTCAGGCGATTTTTCAAACTTTCCATGAATTTTTCATTTCCTGCATTTCCCTTTGCATCTGTTTCATGCATTCTGTTTGTGTCTTATATTGTT
>RJWM01049971.1:0-10926 GCA_004363535.1 Dasyprocta punctata
TTTTTTTGTGGCACCGGGGATCGAGCTCACAACCTCGCGCCTGCCTGACAGGCCCGTAAGCCGCTGAGCCAAACTCCCGGCCCTGGTTTTTTTGAGGCAGGGTCGCACTGTGTAGCTCAGGCCGGTCTTGTACTAGCGTTGTAGCCCAAGCCGGCCTCAAACTCACAACGCTCCGCCTACCTCAGCCTCCCGAGTGCTGAGATTAAAGGCGTGCGCCACCACGCCCGGCTTAATGTTTAGATCTTTGATCCATCTTGATTTTAGTTTGGTGCATGGTGAGAGACATGGATCTAGTTTCAGTCTTCCGCAGACAGATGTCCAATTTTTGCAGCACCATCTGTTGAATAGGTTATCTTTCCTCCAATATTTGCTTTCGGACACTTTGTTAAAGACTGAAAACCTGGATATATCTAAGGAGGTTTCTGTATCCTCTGTTATGTTCCATTGATCCCCATGTCTGTTTTTGCTCCAATAACATGCACTTTTTATCACTATTGCTTTGTAGTATAGCTTGAAATCTACTATTGTATGTTCTCCTGCTTTGGTCTTGTTGCCCAAGAGTCTTTTTGTTATTCTAGGTCTCTCCTAGTTCCATATGGATTTTAGAATTTTGTTCTCTAGATCTATGAAGTATGCTGTTGATATTTTGATTGAGACTGCACTAAGTCTATGTAACAGTTTTGGGTGGTATGGGCATTTTGACAATATCGATTCTATTTAGGAGCAGGGAACATCTTTTTGTTTTCTGGTATTGTCTCCTTTTTCAGAGTACTGTAGTTTTCTTGTAGAGGTCTTTCACTTCCTTGGTTAGGTTAATTCCTCCATATTTCATTTTTCTTGATGCTACCATGAATGATATTGTTTCCTTTTCACTGAGTTTACTATTGGTATACACAAATGCTATTGATTTTGTTTGTTGATTTTGTAACCTGCTGCACTGTTGAAATTGGTTATTAATTCTAAGAGTTTTTTGTGGCATTCTTTGGATCTTCTATGTAGAATACTTTGAGTTCTTCCTTTCCTATACATCTCTTTTACTTCTTGCTCTTGTCTGATTGTTCTGGCTAATGCTTCAAGTACTGTGTTGAATAGAAACAATGATTGCGGACATCCATGTCTTGTTCATGATATTAGAGGAAATACTTGCCCCATTTAACATCATGTTGGCTATTGGTTTGTCATAGACAGCTTTCATGAAATTCAGGTATGGTCTTTCTATACCTATTTTTTTCATAGCCCTTATCATGAAAGGGTGTTGGATTTTTGTCAAAAGCCCTTTCTGCATCTATTGATATGATCATGCAGTTGCTGACCTTGCTTATGTTTTTGTGCTCTATTACATTTATTGTTTGTGTATTTGAAACATTCCTTGCATTTCTGGTATGAAGCCAACTTGGTCATGATGTATGGTCTTTTCAATGATGTGCTGCATTCTATTCACTAATATCTTGTTGAAGATTTTTGCATCTATGTTCATTAAAGAGATTGGCCTGTAACTTTCCTTTTTAGTTTGGTCTTTATCTAGATTTAGAAGCACTGTGATACTGGTCTTCATAAACGAATTTGAAAGCACTCCATCACTTTCAATTTCTTTGAAGAGCTTGAGAAGTATAGGTGATATAACATCCTTCAAATTTTTGTAGAATTCAACAGTGAATCCTTCAGCTCCAGGGCTTTTGTAAGTTGGTAGATTTATTTATTTTTTATTTTCTTTTACCAGTACATGTTTGTAGTCCATAATGTTCACCTTCATCATGGAGAATTTGTCCATGTACGTAACATAGTTTAATTCATTTTTGTCCTCCTCCCCTCCCCGAACCTTTCTTCTCCTTCCCATTTGTAAAACTCTCCTTCCATTTTTCCCTTTATTTTTTTCTTTAAATCACTTTTCCCTTCCTTCCTACCCCATCCCCTCATCTCTTGCTCCTCTTCCCATTTGAAAAAGTCCTTCCTACTTCCTAATACCTATCCTTTGTTTTGGTTCTTAATTTGTTCTTTGGATTTCTCACACAAGAGAAACAATGGTATATTTAAACTTGTAGTATCTAATTTATTTCACTTAAGATTACGGTTTCAAGGTGCATTCATTTATCTAAAAATGCCTCAAGTCTTTTTTTCTTTATGGCAGAGTAGTACTCCATTGTGTATAAATACTACATTTTTTATCCACTCATCTGTTAATGAGCATATAGTCAATTTCTAAGATTTAACTATTATAAATTGTGCTATTATAAACATGGGTATGCATGTGTCACTGTGGTATGATAACTGTTTCAGGAAGATACCTAGGAGGGGAATATCTGGGTCAAATGGAACCTCTAGTTTTAGATATTTGAGGAATATTCATACTGATTTCCACAGTGATTGCACCAATTTACATATTTATTACTATCTCAATTTCATTGCTTGTTATTGGGCTGTTCAGAAGTTTTGTGTCTTATTGGATTCATTTTTGTGATTTGTCCAGGAATTGATATTTTCCCAGTTTGTTGGGATACAATTTGTCATAGTACTTATGATCTTCTGGATTTTGACTGTATCTGTTGTGATTTCAGCTTTTCCATTTCTAATTACATTGATTTGAGTCTTTTCTCTCTTTCTCTTGGTAAGTTTGGCTAAGGGTTCAACCATTCTGTTTATTGTTTAGAAGAAACAGCTCTTCCATTTGTTGATTCTTCATCTCTTTTGTCTTAATTTCATCAATTTCTGCTCTAATCTTTATGATTTCCGGCCTTAATTTTGGTTTGAGCCTAGATTGTTGTTGTTTCTCAAGTACTTTGTAGTTTCTCATAAGACATTTTTGAGCTTGCTCTGTTTTCCTAATGTGAGCGTTGGTTGCAATAAACTTTCTTCTTAGAACTGCTTTCATAATGTCCCAGAGATTCTGGTGGGTTGTACAGGCATTGCCATCAACTTCCAGAAATTTTTAAATTTCTTCTTTGGTTTCTTCTGTGATCCATTGGTTGTTTAGGAGTTCGCTATTATTTTCTGGATGCTTCTCTGTTTTCCATGGTTTCTTTGTCTTTAATTTCTATTTTCATTGCACAGTGGTCTGATAGTAAACATGAGGTAATGTTGATTCCTTCATATTCATTTAAGCATGTTTTGCATACTAGTGTGTGATCTATTTTGGAGAAAGTTCCATGTATTGCAGCAAAGAACGTAGATTCTGTTGTAGTGCGGTAGAATACTCTGTAGCTGTCTATTAAATTTGTATGTTCAAGGATGTGGTTCAGTTCTGATATTTCCTTACTGGATTTTTGCTTAGTTGCTCTGTCTCTTTGCCAAAGTGGGTTGTTAAGATCCCCCACTGTCATTGTGTTAATATTTATTTGGTATTTTATATTCAGTCTTATTGTCTTATGAAGATCGATGCCCCAGCATTTGTTGCATAATTATTCATAAGCATTATTTCTTCTTGTTATATTACTCCCTTAACTAGCATGTAGTGACCTTCCTTCTTCCTTCTAATCAGTTTTGGATTGAAGTTTACCATGTCTGAAATTAAAATTGGTATCCCTGCTTGTCTCGGGAGTCTTGGTACAGGAAATACTGTTTGCTGTTCTTTGATTTTTAGTGCATGAATATCCTCTCGTATTACATGAGTTTCTTGAATGCACCAGACTACTGGAGTCAGTTTTTAAACCAGTCCTCCAATCTGTGTCTTTTAATTGACGATTTAAGGCCGTCAGCACTGAGAGATATTGCTGAGAGGTATTGATGATTTACTATCACTGCACTCTTTTTCTGTCATGACCTCTTTGTTCTTCTTTTCCTTTCATTTGCCTTGTTATTCATGTACTGAGTTTGCTTGATGTTTTAATTTCATCTGGATTTTCAGCTTTAGTTGTTTGTTGTTTCTAGGATTCTTGAGTATTTTCTGGAGTGCTGGTGTAGTATTCCCATACTTTTTAAAATTGGTCTCTTTTCATGAAATGTCCTTATTTCTCCATCTATTTTGAAGGAAAAGTTTTGCAGACTGTGTTAACTGGGGTTGGAAATTGTTTGCTCTTAGGGCTTGAAATACTTCACTCCAGCTCTTTTGGCCTTTGCGATGAGATGTAATTCTAATGGTTTTACCTTTATATGTGATTGTTTCTGTTTTTCTCTGCTTTTAAAATTCTGGGATTTTTATATCTGGCAGTTTAATAAGGATATGCTTCAGTGCACTAATTTTTTCTACATAGTCTGATGTTCTGAAGATTTTGCTTGCTTGTATGCTGAACTCTCTTCTCTTATTTGGGAAATTTTCTGCTATGATTTCTGTAAACATATTAATAATTCCATCTGTGTTATCTTCTAGCTTTTCTTAACTCCTGTTAGCCTTAGTTTGGTCTTCTTAGTGTCATCTCATAGTGTTCTTCTTGTTTACTTTTTGTGGCTTCTTTGAGTACTACTTCATAATTTACCAGTTTGACCTCAATTTCAGACACACTGTCTTCACATTGGTCATTTCAGCCATTTATGAATTCTACAGTTTCTTTTTATTCAGGCATTTCTGTCTCTTTTTTTTTGAGGATTCTATATCTTTGGTTAATTTTTCACACATATTTTGAACCATTTTGATCAGCTCTTCCAAATTTTTACTTATTTCCCCTGAATCCACCTTTGGTATTTTGAGTGTTAAGTCTATGAACTTCTGGTTCATTTCCTCTTTGAAATTACCAAGCTTCTTCACCTCTTCTCTAATCTTTTTGTACCTGGTATTTGGTTTCCTCTCCATTTGTGTGCCTTTGATCTGCTATAGGAGAATTGGGAGACCATGGTGATCTTCTGTTTCCTCGCTTTCTCATGATTTTGTGTGTATAAATATCTATTTTTTAGGTTTGTCTTTAACCTGCCCCTTCCTTTGGTACTGTGGGTTGAGGTCTGGTAGAATGGGAAGAACTTGTGTTTATATGAAGATTTTTAGTAAGATGCTGCCTCTCCATGGTGTATTTTCAGTTTTATGTGTCCAGAGATAGTATTTACCCTTTCATTTATTTAATTTAAGGGATTTGGACTCTGTTCAATTGTTCTTCAGAAAGAATTTTTTCTGGTTACAACAGTGTCAACAGACCAGATCACACACCACTTATATGAGATAGACCCTACTTTTATACTTTCCCCCTTTAGCATTACTATATGTAGACTGTGTTCATTTCTTATTAGCAGCTGTTTCACAATGTGGTGGAAGAAGTGGAAAGGAGAGACTGAAGGGGGAGAGACTGAAAGATGAGTGTGAGTCAGTAAGAGGGTAAATTAGAAGGGGTGATAGAGATAGGTAGAAGAAAAACTGGTTAGCGTTGAGAGAAGTGATAATATTTGCAGAGATCTGTACGCAGTATATGAAGAGGGAGTTGCATTTTGTGATTGAGGAAATCTACGTGGCTGTCAGAAACCGTTGATACATTTGTGTACTTGTAATGTGGAAAACAGGTCTGGAAAGATGGGTTTAGGTAAGACACAGAAGATCCAAAGGAATAGGATGGGAAGGATAGTGGGTTGACACAGAAAAAGATAGGGATGACTGAGAGAGAGAAAGCAGAATATGGCAAATTAGAAACTTGAGAGGAATTTATAACCTAGGGAAAATAATTAAGAAATAGAGTTGCTGTGGATCTTGAGATGAAGAAACCAGATAGGGAATCACGAAGAGGGAGAGAAACTAGACACCAGTTAAGTCAATGCAAATAGAAGAATCAAGTAAGCAAAAGCAAAAACCAAGTAAGGCACTATAAAATCAAACAAAAACACCAACCAAACAATGCTAAACCAAACAGAATAACACAACACACACACACACACACACACACACAGAGTCACATACACATACCCCAAAACTCAGAAGATATCTGGTGGGAACTCATTTTAAACACTCCAAGATGCGATCTATGTGATTCACATGTAACCTCCTCACCAGAAAGCCTGGAAGATGGCAGTGACTAGCATATAACCACTGAGATCCTCACTGTCTCAAGTCTGCAGTTTCCTCTGGAGTTCCCAGTCCCTTCTGCTCTGCTGAGGGTGTGGGTAAGAGTCCCTAGCCCTCGGTGGGCATTGGTGGAGAATTTGCAAGGAAGAGCAACAGGTGCAATTCCTTCCTAAACCCTGTGCCAAAGAGGCCACGGGTCTGCACAGCTCCCCTTTGCAGTCTGGCTGCAGGCGACTCCCTGTGTTCTCCACAGATGGGTGTATTCTCCGATAACTGGGATGGTGAGCTGGTGTACAAAGCAGGAAGAGAACCGACTCAGTCTTTAATCAGGGCTAGTGCCAGTGGACATGCAGGACTCATGCTAGGCCGTGCAGTCACGCTGCCTATGACTCAGCTGACCTGTGTGCCGCAGAGCCGGTGCCAGCGGAGCTGTGTGCTCTCACCAGCTTTATCAATTTTCTATTTCAGCTTGGAAGTCTCTCCCTTGTGGGTCTTTTCTGAGCTCTCACATGATGCCTTGTCTAGTTAGCCACGTTGAATCCATCATTCTTATGAAAATCAAGGAGTGTTTCTTTTAAAGTACATTTTCAGGCATTACTTGGAATTAATGGTGGTAATGGCTAAAGCATATACAAAGTTTTATGTATTATGCACACAGAAAAACACATAAGCCACATGCCTAATGATGATATACTCATTAAAATATCTTCTACAGAGATTGTCTATATACAGTCCCCTATACACCATTGGATGCAGTCAGGTCATTTCGAATATGATTGAAATATAAATGCAATTTTACTTTCAAAACACAAGCTAATATTTTCATAGTAGGAGGGCTCAAAAACAAGGTAGAATCTTATCTTTGTAACATCACTTTTAAGAGTCTGGAAGAAGTTGTGTGAGTGCAAAGAGCTTACAAATTGTATGGCAGAGTACTTGTTTCTTTCTAGTTGCACCACTGGTAAGAACACAACAGGTAAACAGACCCAAGTAAAAGATTTATCAAGATTGGAAAGTAACCATCTAAGCAACACATGTTTATTTTTCTTAGTATGAATCACATTATAAAAATATTTTATAATTCTGAAAGTGATTCATATGTGTTTCAGAAGTTTTGGAAATTATTAAAAGTACAAATAAGATTCTTCAGAAATCAATTATATATCCACCAGCAAAAGAAGAACCTTACTATTTGCTGTACATTTTTGCAAGTCTTGCAGTGGAGTATCTCAGTTGTGTCAGCTTGAGTGACTTTGGAGTCCTTAGGGATTCTAGATTAGTGCAGCATGCTTATAAGTGTGTCTAGGTCATTCAGGCGTGACCTTGGATGTCAGCCTTCATCTCTGGCACTGTTCCTCTGCTCTCTTTCTGTCCTCCACCAAATAAGCATTTTGGCTCCACCACGTGACTCTGGTATGAGGTTTCAACCTTCTGTCAAGCTGACCATGGACTCAATCCCCTGAAACCATGTGCCAAATTAAGCCTCTCCTCTCTTAAATTGTGGTTGCCAAATATTGTGCTTCAGCAACAGGAAAGCTAATGCATTTCTACATGAACATATAAAGGAGTTCCACAATCTTTCAATCCTGGTTTTGAGTTGAATAGATATGGAATGTTGGGGAGTTTGTCATGAATGAAGAAATTTAGATTTAATTTTGGATATAGGACTTCTGGCTCTTGACAAGATAAAGTAATAGGAAATAAATTTGTATGCCTATCTTTAAAACCTTTTGAAAAAAAGACAAAACATAGAAAGCAACACTTTTCAACTTATTGGACATTAGGCAGCAAAAGATGTTGATTTCTGACAGATGTAAAACGAAGGAGGCAAGGCCTCCAGTGGCCTCCAGATTGCTTCATAAAGACAGACTGCAGTTGGCAGTCCATGGAGGAGATGCTTGATTTATGTTTGCGTTGAGGAGACAGAATTTGGAGTCGAGGAAGATTGAGATGGCTGGATCTTACAGTGCGGAATACAGAAAAGGAGAGATGTGCATGCAGAAGTGTCCTGAGCTCATTGAGGGCTGGGGATAAAGTGCAACAGGTAAAGTGGAAAACCTCACAATTGGCAGGACATCGAGCTAGAGTACTGGGAAGAGTCATATCTTATGGTAAAGAAATATTGAATGTAGATCAAGCACAGTTCTGATCCCATATAAGGAAACTTAAAGCAAGATTCAAAAACATAGTATTTCCAAGTAATTTAAATATGCCCCAGAACAAAGCTCAAGAATATTTATTCATAGAGATAAAATACTCAGTACTCAACAAGGTAAAATTCAGAATTAGCAGGCATTCAAAGAAACAGAGTACCAGGATGAATAATGGGAAAGAAAATCAACTGATATCACCAACATACAAATGAAACAGTTGATAACTAGTAGATAAAGATAATGACACAATTATTCAAACTGAACTTTATGTGTTCAAGAAATAAGAATAAAAATTAGGCACAGAAAATAGAGACATAGAAGATACAAAAGAATCTTAAATGTTCTTTGAAATGAGAAAACTACAATTTCTGAGTTGAAAAACGACACTGAGTGCATATGGTAGAGTAGAGGTGACAGAGAAAACACTGAACTTAAAGATACAGCAATAAAAACTTCCCAAAATGTAACAGAAAGAAAAAACTCCTGAAAATAATGAGCAGTCATTAGTGAGCTATGAGGTAACTACAAGTGTCCTAATATAGATGTATTTGGAGACCTATGAAGGAGAGAAAACATGGGGTAAAACACATCTGAAGAAATCCTAAAACAAAATTATCCAGAAAATCTGAGAACCCACATATGTAAGAACCCGAAATAATCTCATGAAAAAGCAATGTAAAGAAAATTATATGACCACTAATAATTAAATTGTTTCAAATCAGTGATACATAAAAAATGTAAAAGTAATCAGAGAAAAATACCTTTATATAAGAATGAAAATGCAGAGGATAGCGTATTTTTTGTCAAAAATAATGAAAGCCAGAGGAGGGAGGAGCAATATCTTTAAAATGCAGAAACAAAAATAAAGTTATCAACTTGGAATGGTATACCTGGTGAAAATACATTATAAAAGAAACATGAAATAAAGTGTTTTTCAGAATTAAATACCAATAGATGTGTATTACACCAAATGTTAAATCCTCCAAGAAAAGCAAGATACCAGAGAGAAATCTGAGACTACCAAAAGCAATGAATAGCACTGAAAATTGCAACTGTATGGGTAAGGTTAAAGACGATTTCCTTTGTGTCAATGGGTATCTTTTATTTTATTTTGTTTTTGGGTACTGGAGATCAAACTCACAATCTCGCGCTTGTCAGGCAGGTACTTGTGCTGCTGAGCTAAACTCCTGGCCCAGTGGATTTAAGTGATAAGGGTTTAAAGTAAAAGTAATCACAATGCATGGTGATGTCCCTAACATGCAGGAGTAAAATGTGTGCTAATAGATGAAAATTAGGCAGAGGGAGATACACATTTGGCTTTCACGTGTTTATCTATTCCTACTTCCAACTGATAAAAGTTCTAGCACAGTGACTACTGGAGGATACGTATAACAAACATTTGTCTGCACTTTTGGTAAAGGCAATTCTGGGCAACAAAGGGAAGACAGGAGGCATCACAATCCCTGACTTGAAACTATACTACAAAGCTACTGTGATCCAGTCAGCATGGTACTGGAATCAAAACAGACCTGAAGATCAATGGAATAGATTAGAAGATACAGCCACAACTACAAACACACTTAGCCACCTCATCTTTGACAAAGGTGCCAGACATGTACATTGGAAGAAAGATACCCTCTTTAACAAATGGTGCTCAAAAAACTGGCTTTCTATATGCCATAAACTAAAACTAGATCCATGTCTAGCACCATGCACTAAAATAAAGTCAAAATGGATCAAATATCTGAATATTAAAACAGAGACACTAAGCTTGCTAGAAGACAAAGGAGGTAAAAATGTTGATGACATAGGAGTAGGCAGAGAGTTCATGAACAAAAATCAAATTGTATGGGAAACACTTCCCAGAATCAACAACTGGGATCTCATCTTACTAAAAAGTTTTTGCATGTCAAAGGAAATCTCCAACAGAGTGAAGAGAAAACCCACAAACTGGGAAAATATCTTAATGAATTGTCCATCAGGCAAAGGACTTCTATCTACAACATATAAAGAATTAAAAGAAATCAGGCCCCTAAAATTCAAGGACCCAATCCAAAAATGGGCATCTGAGATGAATACACACTTCTCAGAGAAAGAAATACAAATGGCAAATAAATATATCAAAAGATGTTCAACATCAATGGTCATTCGGGAAATGCAAATTAAAACAACAGTGAGATTCCATCTCACTCCAGAAAGAATGGCCAAGATTAAAAAATCAACCAACAACAAATGCTGGAGGAACTGTGGGGAAAAAAGAACTCTTCTCCACTGTTGGTGGGAGTGTAGACTGGTGCAACCACTGTGGAAGTCAGTGTGGAGATTCCTCAAGAAGCTAGGATTAGAGATCCCATTCAGCCCAGCTATCCCTCTTCTGGGCATTTTCCCAGAAGAATTGAAAACATCATACAACAGTGATATTTGTGCACCCAAGTTTATAGCAACCCAATTTGTAATAGCCAGATCTTGGAAACAACCCAAGTGCCCATCAATCAAAGAATGGATAAAAAAGATGTGGTATTTTTATACAATGGAGTACTACTCAGCTATTAAGAAAGATTGCATTGAGACTTTTATAAATAAATGGTCATGACTTGAGACCATACTCATAAGTGAAATAAATCAAACCCACATGTGCACTTTTGTTTTTAATGAGATGGAGTCTCGCTCTGTTTCTCAGGCTGACCCTGCACCCCTGGGCACACGAGATCTTCCTACCTCAGTCTCCTGAGCAGCTGGTCCACCACAGCCAGCTTCGGGCATTTAACTAGCAATCGGCATTTAAAGTGTGGACGCAGTAAGACTCGAGGTGAAACTGTGCATCCAGACCAAGATTATTCTGTTCTCTGTTGAAGAAAT
>RJWM01049973.1:0-10921 GCA_004363535.1 Dasyprocta punctata
ATTCTTTAACATGAATTTAAAGAACTGATTTTTGCAGACCACTACACTTTAAAAACTATTTTTAACATCACTGTTGTGCCAAAAATTTTCTGTTTATGAAGGTCATTCTATAATGTAGCCAATTTTAGTTGGTAGGAAATCTTAGAAACACCCAAGGGAGAAGGAGGGACAGAGGGAAGTAGAAAAATGGAAGGAAGAAGGGAAGTTGGAGGAAGAGAAAAAAACAGATGAAGAGAACAGGAGCAGGAGGGGGAGGAAGAAGAGAGCAGGTTAAAGTGGAAGAGGAAAGCAAGGGCTGTAATGTAATTAAAGACACTTAGATATGTGTCTAGATCACAAAAATATTTTTCAAAAAATTAATGAGATAATCAGATAAAACCTTCCCCTTTTAAGTATAAATTTTTTTTACAGAAGCCTTTACTTTTATTAATTTCCATTGTCTGATTAGGTGATAGTTTGTTCCAAGAGACAATCAGTAGTATTGTCTTTAGTGCTATTTATTAAGATATATGACTTACTTTATTGTAGTACTGATATGATAATCACATAGAAATATCTACATGTGATTTTATTCTACAAAGTTTAGAAAAGATAAAGTTAAAATGTAATGATATAGATACATGTAGATAATAGTTAAATTAGTAAAAGACTGAATTTGTTTATTTTTTGTGGGTTGCTTATTATAGAAAGTATAGATTTTATAAGTCCATGATATGTGATTTGTAGCTGCACTGTGTTTTCTTAGTGCACCAAAATATAAAATACTATTTTGTTATGTGCATCTTAATAATAATTGTTATATTTCATTGCTATTTTATGTGTTTCGGTTTGTCAATTAAATGTTAAAGAAATTTCAGTACGTTGGCCAACTTGATTTTACAAGTAAAGATTATTGGTAAGTAGGTAAAATCTGATTGCCTAAGTTTTAAATCTTCTCCATATATGAAAGAGAAGTATACTTAATTGTTTCTCATTAGAACTGAGTTAGAAAGATTAAAAATTATCACATTTAAAATTAATATAAATAAAGGATTATTTAAAGAAATAAGCCTGTAAATTCTTTTGGGGAACATTCTTAGCATTATTCATTACAAAACATCATTTAGCATGAAATTTAAATGTTTTAGAGTCAAATAATTTCTTTCATAAGAATTTATCTTCTGGAATAAAACCCAATGTTTTAAGGCCAAAGAGGATATTGTAGAATAAATATAGGAAAGGAAAATCATATCATTCTGAGTTTCAACTCTTTCCTTGGTAAAATGAGAGTTATAATACCAGCCCAAAATGATATTGCAAAGCTCAAGTCAGAAAACATATGAAGACACTTTACAACTTATAAGGCATTGTTATGGACATTGATGAACAGGAGATATTTCTGATGGCCTACTTGCTACTCAGATCTATTGTCTTTCTTCCACAATTTTCCCACCATTATAGAAATTTGATTGCTAGGAACTAAATTCTCAAAATCTTGGCCAACATTATTCCAGGTTATATTCTGTCAATGAAAGACACCTGCATGTGATTTGAAAGGTTGAAGAGAAGCTTCTGTTCTCTTGCTTCTTTAGCAATAGTGTCCACATTCACAAAGAGCAATTTGAGATTTCATAGTAGCCTCTAGGCACTTACTTGAAAATCACCCATAATGGTACAAGAGCAGCAGTGTTCCTGCTGACTGTATCCTACAATGCCTATAATTTTCTAAGTTCCTCAAAGTCACTGGTAGAACTAGACTTTCCTGACTTTCATTGTATAACTCTTTCACTCACTTGGAATCAGACTAACTGTCCTCTCTTTAATTGTAATCTTTTAATTTATTATATGAGATGTCTTATTGCTTAAAACTCAAAGAATACATTCTAGATACTACTTTTCTGATTGGATAACTCAGGGATAGGCTTTAAAATAAAATAAGTGGTTATTTCATCATGTCCTTTTAAATATAATGCCCACCAACATCTACTTACTTTCTAGTTTTTACCAAACCATACCATTATTGGGCAGACAAAACATGGGTCAGCCATAGTCAAGATTTATGGATATGATCTGGTTCCTAGCTCTTGTTTTCCAAGAAGAATTTCTCCATTTTTACATCCTAGCATGATTAACAATGAGGATGTCAAATTACATCTCTTTTATATTAGGGAAATCAGGAAGTGGATCTCTTTTCTACTCTACTCCACAAAATGACAAGTCCAAAAAATGTTCATAATATTGTTAAATTATCATTAATTGTCTTATCTGTTCATGTCAGCATCATTATCATGTTTATAATATTGACAACTTTATATTGACTGTTTTTTCCTTGGGTTTGAATCAAATTTTCCTACAAATCTATATGCCTGGTAGTATTTTATTATATGCTGGATATTGTAAATGTCATGCTGTTGAGGGTTTAAATTATGTTGTCTTTACAGAATATTGACTTTGTTGTTGCTGTTGGCAGGAAGTTAGTATATTGATAATTTAGCTTGGTTCTTTTAATCTATTGTTGACAACTTTGTTTACACAGGTTTGTGGTAGCCTTTACATTGCGTATATGTATATATTTTTTTCTGTCTCCTATACCTAACTTGTGCCTTTCAAAAAATGAATCAAAACAAATGCTTACAATCATCTATCCAACACTATAGTAAAGAGCATGTTAATTTGCTCTTTTAGTCTTCACAACAAAAGATAATTTATTTTAGTAATGAGGAAACCAAAGTTTTGATTTTAAGTAAGTTGTCAAAATGAAATAGTAGAAGAGATTTTATGTTGGTTATTATGAAACAAGAAAGTTCATTCTCCTTAAAAATGATGTAGAAATATATTTAATGAAGATGTTTATGATACATTAAATGCCAAAATGCCAGCTGGAATACAACTGTCTCAGAATACCATCACATTATCTTGGTTATAGGTGGGAAAATTTTTGATACTGGGTGTGATATATTTTCCTTTTTCTGGGAGAAAAATAGCCCCAATGAATTGAAATTAACTTTCCTAAATTCAGCACTACAACAATTTAGGAGACTAAATAGTATCTGAAAGATCTGTGTCACGATCCTTTATTCTGAAATTATGGTTTATAGTTCTTTCAATGATTTTATTAAAGAACCAAAAAGAAAATCCTCAAACAAATAAGTAAACAAAGAAGCCCATCCCAAAGTGCTGCTCAGTGTTTTAGTGGAGCAAAGGGAAAAACCGATGGTTGGTGGGGAATGTTTTCCTTTCAGCAGTATCAAGTTTGTATCTTTCATCTGTAAGAAACCCCCCCTTTTTTTTTTGCCCTAATATTTATTCTGAAAAGGGTATGGATGATTTGCTTATTTTAAAGAGAAAATCTTGCAAGCAGATCCCTGAAAAACAGTTTAGGTAATGTCTGACCCAAGCCTAGTATGGCCTTGAGTACTCTTGGTTACTTTTCTCTCATTGCTGAGACAAAATACTTGACACTCAAAATTAAGGAAGGAAAGGTTTATCTAGCTCATAGTTTGTGGAGGTTTCAGTCCATAATCAACTGACTCCAATGCAGAGTGGCACGGCACAAGGGCAACAGTTCAAGGCTGCAGAAGACAGCAAAAGCAACAAGAGCAAGAGGGAAGCAGCAAATCTCTTTTCCTCCCTTATACTATAAGCAGGCTACTCCTCCTGGCCCCCACCACCCGGCGAGTGTGGCAGTCTCAGAAATCCAGCTCTTCTATTGCACAGGCTTGGGATCTTTCCTCACTCAGAGAGGACTCAGGTCTCCTGCTGAGTCACTTAGTTGAACTTCTAAACTTCTCAAGTTGGCAAACTGTATCAACCATAACAGAATAAATACCTAACTGAGCTCTGTTTCTTAGTGTACAAAAAACATCTGTCCCATTGTTGTGAAAACAAAATCTTTCAAACAAGATAGCCTTGATTTTGGTGAAAAGCATCGCTTCTATTATTTGGTGT
Source organism: Dasyprocta punctata (assembly GCA_004363535.1). NCBI lineage: Eukaryota > Metazoa > Chordata > Mammalia > Rodentia > Dasyproctidae > Dasyprocta > Dasyprocta punctata. The sequence goes on from RJWM01049973.1 coordinate 3,928, forward strand.
TTATAAATTTTCTCTAATGAATGCATATACTTATGTAATAAGAAAATGGTTTATTAAAACTTTGTGGGTTGTATTGAGTCTTAGATGTTATTCAAAATCCCTTCCCCTGTACAGGTGAGTACATGGAAGCTTGTTGAGGGCAAGCATCAGTCTTACGTGGATTGGTGTAGTAGTACTGGTCAGTACTGCTTTGCTGAAAGTTTTGCTGACATACTTCTTAATAGTTTATTTATTAAATAGCATTTCTTTTGTATCCTGATCAGAAATGTGAACACTTCTTTAGACCCTATAAGAGCGTTTTCATCCTTTTAACTTTATCGGAGTTTCATTGCTGGATATTTAACATAAACAAACATGAGAGCTTTTTTGTATTATTTTGTTCTTTCCATCCTAAAATGTTGCTGCTGTAATCTTAGCCCATCTAAAGACACGTTGTGGCTTTTGCATTCTTGGAGATGGCATTGAAGTGCTCTTTTTGTTCTCCTTCATGAATGAGATTTACCAAGGTAAGGACTGTTTGCTTTGAAAAAAATTTTATCTGAGTGGTTTTCAAACTCTTTAAAATTTTGCAGATGCTTGCTTTTTGAAGGTCAAATACTGTTTGTAAAAATGGCATTTCACTTAATCTTTTTGAGTGAGTGGCATTTCACTGAGCTCTTTGTTGACTCTATTTAGCATCTCCTTTGCCTTTGTTTTATTCCAGCTTCATGGTGTGTAACATATTCATCTTGGAAGAACTTAATTCATGGCATTCAAATGTAGTTTTTTCTTAATGAAATTTTTTCTTAGTATTTCTCTTCCTACCCTCTCTCCATTTCTTCTTTTTTTTCTTTCTATAGTACTGGGAATTAAAGCCAGGGGCTTCATTCTGAGCTACATCCCCAACCCTTTTTATTTTTTTATTTTGAGACAGGGTTTTGCTGAGTTGCCTAGACTGGATCGACTTGCAATTCTCTTGCCTCAGCCTCCCAGTGCTAGAAATAAAGGTATGCTCCACCATTCCAAACCTATATTTTCACCATTTACACATACATTTCTTGGGATTTCAATTGATTGCAAGAAACAAAAGACTTTATCAGAAATTACTTAAAATATGTATTTATTTTTGTCATATTATAAGAAATCAAAAGTAAGATGTCTGCTAGGTTCAGTTACTAAGGTATGTTATCAAACACAATAGGTCTTCCTGTATTTTTACTTCATAGACATTAATTTTTTGGCTTTTTCTTCATGGTTACAAAATAATTGCTGAATAACTTTCTAAAACTGAGTGAAACTTTTGAATATTGGATTCACTTCTTTAAAAAATCAGTGAACTTTAAAATGGTAGATAGATTTCAAAGAAGCTTATTTTGAAAGATATTTGAGGGAGTATGAAGATTGCTGAGAACTTTCTCATTAACCCCATTCATTGTTTTATTTTTTATTTCAAACCAAACTTGATATTTGAGCCCTAGTTCTGTATCAAAAGCAACATGCTAACTTCTGTAATATTAATGCCCACTGCAAGATTCAAAACAGCATTTTAGGCCTGAGTCGGGTTGTTAATGGGGCTATTTTGGTTTTAGAATGGACAGTGATGAATAGTAAATATGTCTCTCAACAAAATGCAATAATGAGTGCATCAAGAGGCCAGTGAGGTAGTTAGCATTTCTTACCTCTTCCCAAGACAACTGAGTAATATTCTGTTGCCCGATTCTGGAAACTTAGTAGTAGTCATTGAAACTTCTTGACTCAGAACTAAGTGAATGCTGTTACCCAAGTTTGTTTTATTTTTATAAGGATATTGATTAAATTGTTTAGAACAAGTTTTCACTTGTAAATGTAAAAACAATCATGAAAGTAGACTAAATATTTTTAAATCAATGTGTAGTTAGTTGGAGAACCGATAAAAGCGATAATCTAAAGGAAGTGAGAACTACCTAAATTATAAAATGAATTAGGCTGAAAAATTACTAAAATCAAATAATGAGTCTGTGTTTTATTATCTTTCTACCTTACTTAATGTTAATTTGAAACGCGAGTCATTAATACTCAATTTTCTCTGAATTATACTATTAGATAATGTATTAAAAGTATTAATCTTATTCTTCACTTACATAAAAAATCCATTTACTTTAGGGAAATTAATATAAAAAATAGAGTGTGCCAAGGGTGCTTTTAAAAGTACATGGTAAATAATAGTACAAGAAAGTTTCTCATCAAGTTTTACTATCTATAAATGTATTTTTAAAAACCAATTTTTTTCAGTAAATGCTCCGTGGTTTTTCATTTCTGAGCTGAATTTGGGATTGTAAATTGAAATTGTCAAGTAGCTTTTGGGGGTATAATATGTGTCATGTTTGGTGATGAAAATACTATGAATGTAAACTAACATAAATAGGAATATGTTTACACCAACAGTTAGTGAATACTATTATTATACTAATTATTATATTAATAGTGGAATTGGGAGGAGAAATCATCTCCCTGTGGTCTTCTTTTTATGAAAACATGTTCTTGACTGAAGTGCACATGTATAACACTCCTGTTCAAAAATCAAAGATGGCCTTACAGCTTTTCCTGTGGTGTAATGTTCTTGACACTTTTTTCTCTCCCTGTTGGTAGGTTCTCTGAGAACCATACCATGAGTTGTGTAGAAATTACAGAAAGTGTCTGGAGGACTGAGCTCATTCCAACACTGTGCTTTCAGTTTATGCTAACTCATCTACTCACCATGTACTCATTCATCCACTCGCCTACTCATCCTGGGCCTCTGCTACTTTTCCTGCATCCTGCTCAGTTCTGTGCTTCCTTGTCTTCTGAAATTTTGTTTTTGTATTATCTTCTTTCATTGCAGTTTTATGACTTTGGGGATGTGGAATGACTTAGTTTCTTTGTGTGGCTCTCAGCACTTCACTGCTTTTTATTTTGTTTTTTAATTGTTTTGCAGGTTCCTTAACTTTCTGCTGTCCTGGATAGCCCAAGTTGTCCAGAAGATCCAGCTGAGTTCCCCACAGGCTTGGTTTTTACCCTAATGAGCTGAACATGCTCTAGCAAAATACAAGCAAAGAGGCTGCAATTCCATATCCAGATTTTTTATTACTCTGGCTCCTCAGATCCAGACTTGAGGAAGGTAAACAAGGCTCTCTTCTCTACCTAAGGAAGTGGCTTTCTGAATAACCACCAAAACATGTATTTCACATATCACAGCTGTATGCATAACTAGTATTGACACATGTAAAATTCTATTGGAGTATGTAATTATACAAAAGTTGTTTTAATTTTGGAGGTCTTTTATTGGAAAGAACTAAGAATATGATAGGATCTTCAATATCTGTCTGAATGGACAGTATTTAAAATGTTTGATCAGAATTAAACTAAGATATTTTTAAAGAATCACTGATAAAAATAGAGGAGAGAGGAAAGACCACAAGTTTTGAGCATAAGATAATGAACCAACAGCACTGAGCACTGTGCATTATATGGCTCCTGGTCTGGAAATGTGAATTGATGTTCAAGGAGCTGAAAACAACCATGCAAGAGGAAGATCTCAGGGAGATATTGAAGCAGTGTGTTCAACTGAGTTTTAAGTGTAGACAGAGAAAAATTTGATAAGATAGAACAGGAAAATATGTAGGAAATAAATAGGCATAAGAGGATTTACCATTCTGGGTGAGTCTCTAGGGTTGTTGTAGAATATTGGTGCCACCAAAATATACATTTGTACATCAAAATGTTATGGATCCACAAAAACAGCAAGTTGCCCAAAGCCCATGCTTTCTGAATAACTAAATACAAGATTATACAAATGTTAAAAACTGGCATATATACCAGTAAATACCTAAAAGCACTACACTTTGCTTTGTAGCCTACTTCTATGGAAAAAGTTACATGAAGAAGGAGAAAGTAGAGGGCAGGAAGAAAAGTGAGTGGGTATAGGGCCTGTACAAGAGATGAAACAGACAAAATTATCCTCAGTAAAATAAAATCTCACAGTGAACTGAAAAAGGTTTATAAAAGATTTATAATCTGGTGTGTAAGTTCTTTGGTTCCAGGGAAATAGAAAGAGAAAGAGTTGTATGTGCTGGATGTGAGGTGATAGTTTGTGAAAGACACCAGTGCTAGGGTAGATGGACTGCTGGCAGTCTAGATGATCATGGGAAAGCAACAACAAAGAGTCAGAAATTAGGGAAGGAGAAAAGGAATCACAAACTATAAGATGCATGAACTTTCCTTTGTTACCTCCCAGGGGTCATTGATTAAAGAAATTGAACATTTGTACAACCCCAGATATGGTTACTCATGAAGAATTTAGTACATCAGTCCAAATCATCATTTCTGTCTGTTCATATCATTATTGTGGACCAAGGAGAAAGTATTATTGCAAAATGAATAGAAAATGGCAGATAGCATTTAAAAAACTACTATACGAATAAAATAGACAATGAAAGCAAAACATTTTGGGTGATGAATATCGGGGACCCGGCCTAGATCCCCAATTTTCTGAATGAGTGTACAGTGAAGGTTTAAATAAATGAGACAAGTGGTATGATTTTAGGGCTCCAGGAGGATCAAAGCCCCTGCAGAGTTCTTGACTCTGTGGCCATCATGAGGGCTAAGACAAAGAGCTTCTCTGGACCACCCATATATATTTTCAAATTGACAAAGAGAGGGGATACTGAGGGAGGTGCTAAGGGTGGTGCTGGAATTGAGCAGGACTTGGGAGTCACTTCAAGGACATCTCCAAGTAGGAAAGAATGCCAGAAAAGGAGAAATATTTTATCTCCAAGATGGCCTTTGTGATGGGACTGTGATGCCCTGCAGAGTAAGATGCCTGCAGGGCAGTCTCTATTAGCATAATTAATTATGGGGCCAATATGTCCTCAGCTGCAACCTTCTTTACCTTGCCCTTTGAGGTATCTCTGACCTCATTGGCCACTACAGGCCTCGGTCAAGACCAGTGATTCATAGACATTCATTTACTATGAATCAGCTCCCATCGCCAGGAAAGGGGCCTAGGCCTAGGACAGGCTCACAGATAAATAGAATGCCAATTAGTAAATTTTAAATCCTGCTCAGAGCTGCTTCATAGCGGTCTCCAACAATGAAAATCTCTCCCTTGATATAACCACTAATGGGAGAAAACTACTCTAATAATTAAATAATCACCGATATAAAAATTATTGAATTACAAATTTCAGAAATGGCAAAAAGTAAGAACAACATCTCCTTAGAGAATATGGAAAAAAGAGTTTACTAATCACGATAAGGAAATTGACCCAAAAAAACCCCACAAAAATCATCTTAGAAACAAGGACTGTATGACAAAGTACAAAAAGTGAACAGATTCTGTTATAAATTTAGCAGATAATGTGAGGAAAATCGCAGCAATAGTTAAGAGAACAAGTAAACAATAATGTAGAAGTGAATAAGGAGCAACATGGTACAGAAGATTAGCAAAAAGGAGCCTATATACATATATATATAAATATATTCATTTACATAGATAGTTTTATTCATAATTGCTCAAAACTGGAAACTCTCCAAATGTCCTCTAACAGCAGAATGATTGAACAAACTGTGGTATGCCACCACCACCACCATCACCAGCACAGTAAAAAGAAAAAATAAAACAACAAAGCAGTGATAGCACCATGTGGCTCAGAATTCCTGGGATTGTCTTTTATAAAGATGCTTATCCCTAATTTCACTTCACCATTCCTAACTGCTGTCATTTTTATCATTTCAGGAATGTTACATGAACAAAGTCACACAATATGTAATATTTTGAAGCTGTTCTTTTTTCACTCACCATAATGCCTGAGATTCAATCGGTACATGTATCATTTATTCTTTTTCATTGCTTACTGATACCACTTACGTGGTAGTTTAAACATTCTTCTCTTAGAGATGTCTCTTTTTCCATGTGTTTTGGCTATTATGAATATGCTGCTATAAACATTTTCATGCAGGTTTTTACAAAATACAAACTTACACTTCTTTAGGATAAATGCTTAAGATGGCTATTGATGGGCCATATACCAAGTATGTCTTTGTCAGTTTTATAAGAAATGTCCAGAGTTTTTCAGAGTGGCCGCATTACTCTACATTTTCACTAACAATGTCTGAGTTATTTAGTTCTACACCTTATTAGTGTTTTAGTGTCAATATATTTTATTTTAACTGTTCTGATTGGTGTGCAGTGATATCTAATTGTGTGTGGTTTTATTTTGAATTTTTTCAATGTGTAATTAAGTTGAACATCGTATGTACTTAGTGCCATTTACATATTCTCTTCAGTGAGATGTCTGCTCATGTCTTTTGTTCATTCTCTAATTGAATTCTTTTTGCTTTTTGTTTATTCTTTAGCTTTGAGCATTCTTTACACATTCTAGATATGAATTCTTTGTCAGATACATGATTTCCAAATAATTCCTTCCAGTCCAGAGCTTAACATCAGCTAAGTGTTTTGCAGAGCCAGTCTTTTCAATATCAGTGAGGTTCAGCTTAACAATTTTTACTTTATGGATGTGTGAAGTCTAAGAACTATTTGGCTAAGTCTAAATTCTAAGGGTTTTCTCTTTGTTGTATTTTTCTAAGTGTTTTATGATTTTACATTATGCATTTAAGTCTGTGACTCATTTTGACTTGACCCTTCTTTATAAGGTGTGAGCTTTAGTTTTTTTCTCTTTTTGTTTCTTGTTCTATTTTACCAATTACTATACCACAATTTGTTGGAAAGGTATTCTTTATTCATGAAATTGCTTTTACACCTTCCATCAAAACTTATATTATTTCTGAGTTCTATATTACGTTGCACTGGTCTATGTATCTCTCTCTCCTCTAACACTGTGTTGTCTTTATTTCTATAGCAATATAGTAAGGCTTACTATTGGGTGGGATCACCCCTCCAACTTTATTTTTCTTTTTCAGGATTCTTTTAGCTATGGTAGGACCTATATCTTCTCATATAAATTTTAGAATAAGACTGTGTCTAAAGCAACCTTCCTGG
>RJWM01049974.1:0-10907 GCA_004363535.1 Dasyprocta punctata
TCTCCTCCTCCTCCATCTCCTCCTCCTCCATCTTCTCCTCCTCCATCTCCTCCTCCTCCTCCTCCCCCGTCTCCTCCTCCTCCTCCTCCTCCTTGCTCAGAAACCAGCAAGGCCAGCACCGAGCACCACTTGCTGGCCAAGCACAGTGTGGTCCAGGCCTCCCCAATACCCTGGGCCACTTCCCCACTGAACACCTTGCTGTTGGCCCTCCAGGGTCCCCTTGGGATGGTGGCCCCGTCAGCTTCATCCAAACAGGGATGTTGGGCCCCAGGGACAGTGCGGTAGGCACGTGGCATGTGATTCCTTTCCAGAGATGCTGGAAGGGCCCAAAAGGAAAGGCACCACCACCCTGGTGGCGGGAACGGAGAGTGTCGCCATCCATGCTGTTCAGAGGACAGAGGTGAAGAGGACACGTCAGGCCAAGGACACAGGACACACAGAGCGGGGTGGGCGAGCCCCGAGCTGTGCCAACCCCGGGCTTCCCGGCACCCTTCAGGGTCCCATGCTCACGACCCGTGGCTCAGGCGGCCGGGCACCCGTGTTGTCTCCCCCGCAGGTGCTGACGAAGGCCGTGCTGCCGCCCAGAGCGCGCAACCCCTCCCCGGGGCATTGACTGCAGGGCAGGGGGCGGGGGGAGCAGGCGTCTGAGCTCGGCTGCTGCTTGTTTTCCGTAACAGTTCCATACTTGCTTTCTCAACCTTGAAACTAGTTTCTGTTTCGAAAATTACCCAACCTCTGAGAATCGCTGGACCCAGGCCTCACACTCGCCGGCGTAGCCACGCCGGGGGCCGCAGCCGTACTCGAGTCCCGGGTCTGCCGAGGCCAGGGCTCCCCAGGGCACGCTCGTCCCCGCCGCCCCTCAAAGCCCAACACCAATGCTGGTCCCTGAGCTTGGCCGCTTGGAAGCCACAGCTGGCCTCCGGAAGCACAGGCCGAGCACGCCAAGAGACAAACACAGGCCCTAGTGTCGACGTTAATGGCCCAGTGGGAGTTCGAGGCGGGCACCTGGACGTGCGCATGTGCGTGCACACACACGTTCACAGGGGCACACTCATGCCCCGCAGTCCCACACGAACATGAACACACTCCACCTCCGAAGGGGCTCCCACGTGCACCCACGCAGGGCCCGAGGCCAGCTCTGCTTTCTCAGCAGGCCCACGTGCGCGCCGGGACAAGAAGGAACGCGTCCAAGGAGCCCAGCTTGGCCCTCGCGGTGCAGAAGAGCGCAGCCTGGACTTCCACGGCTCAGCGGCCCTCGGGGTCACAGGCCGCCCCGCAAGGTTTGTCCTGCCTTGGCTACGGGCTCGGAGCACACAGCTGGCCAGGAAGATGTCTGCCGCCCCAGGAGCAGGGGCTCCGCGGTTCAGGCCTGGCCAGTCCCTTTGTGAAGCAGCCTCCCAGGGCCCTGCAAAAGACGGTGCCCTGGGCCCCGAGCTCCCTGCTGGCAGAGCTGAGACAGGCAGGGCCTAGCCCAGGTGCACAGGGTGGGCTTCAGCAGGGAGGGCACAGAAAGGCACGCGGGGCCGCGGAGGCTCGGCAACCCGTGTGTGAGCTCCAGCCCCTCCCCCAGGCTCCCAGCTGTAGGGGCGGCCGGGCCAGGCCAGGGATACCTTGGGCAAGAGATGGGCCAGAGGCAGCCCGAGCGCCAGGGCAGGGTCGGCAGCCCCGTGCTGTGCCCAGCTCGTCACGTCCACCTGGCCGAGCGAAGGCTAGCAGCCCACTTCTATTTTGAGGCGATGGGCGCCACAGTGGAGCCACTCAATGTCACCAGGAGCCAGGCAGGAGGAGGAGGGCAGAACCTTCAGAACTAATGTCAATTTTCTGCATCAAATATTTTGATAATTAAACAAAGCTGATCAAGAGAAGCAAGCAGCACGGCTCCGGCGCTCAGGAAGCAGAGCCCATTAAATAGAGGGGCCAGAAAGTGCCCGAGGCGGCAGCCCCAGATTAATGACTCGGCTGTAATAGATTTTCCCAAGCTCAGCCACACGGTGCAGTGCGGGGGCAGGGAGGGGCTCGAGCCGCCCGGGGAGGCGGCCAGGAGCGGGGACGGTAAATCAAGGTGCCCACAGCGGATGCGGGCTTGCTGCAGGCTGCGACCTGCCCACCGGTGTCTAACCCCAGATGTCCCCTTCTCCGGGCTGACAGGCGCTGGGCGCAGGGCTTGGTGGCCGGCAGACTGGCAGGAGGGGCTCTTTCAGCACAGGTGGTCAGCAGGGGTGTCCCGCTTGCGGCCCTGTCCTTCTGCAAGTCCTGTGCGATGCTGAGCCTTGGACCCCAGGCCCTGCCTGCTGCCTGAGCAGCAGGCTCTAGCTGCTGGGTGCTGGCTGTGGTTAATGTCCCAGACCTGGTCCCCCTGACCGCTCTGTCCACACGGCTGCGACCCCTGCAGACCAGGTGAAGGGAGCAGGCTTGGGCCCGAGAGGCCCGGTAGGATGGCATGAAGCATGGGCTAAATTGATGCTCTTTCCCAGGTCTGGGAGCAACTTTGGGGTTCTGAGATCCAGGGGTCCTCACGGTCCCCACCCCACCTGACGGCTGACCTGGGAGGTTTCATCCGCAAACCCACGCAGCCATGCAGCAGGCTGACTTCGAGCCCTTGGCGCCTCCCTGCGGAGAGAAAGCAGGAGCCCCACAGAGTGGCCCACAGGGTAGTTCTCTGTGCCCGAGAGAGCCGGCCTGGGCTGGGCCCTCCTGCCTGCAGCCGCAGGTGCCCTCTGCCCTCCAAGTCTGGGGTACGTGAGGACGGAAGCCCTCTCACTCTGTGGGCAACCGAGCTGCCGCCTGCCTCCGTGTCCCTGACCCCAAGCCCACAGGAAGTGTCCACTCACCCCAAGACCATGGTGGGCCAGGCCGGAAAACACCACCAGGGGCGGAATGTGGGGCCCCTGCCCAATGCCCAAGATTTCTGCTGCCTGGGACCCCCGCCCGCCCATCGCACTCAACCCCGCCAGCCAGGATGGCGAACCAACCCCTTAACCTCAACCCCCACCACCCTCACCTCCCTGAGCCTCCGGTAGCAGGGGTGAGGCCCAGGCGGAAGGAACAGAGGTGCGGGCACGCGGTCCACAGCGGAGCTGTCCTCCCTCGAACACCTCCAGGGTGGGGCAGGCAGAGGGGCCCCAGGTGACTCCTGTCCCCAGGACCATGGCATGAGCCCTGGCCCCTGGCCATGACCAGTGACCCTGTCCAGGGACTCTGGCCCCCGGCCGGGTGCAGGCTGGGCAGCCCTGTGCAAGCACTGAGTTTGTGTGCACCAAGGAGCCCAGGAACCCCTGGGACCGGGCCAGGGTGATGGCACAGCAATGTGGCCTGCTCACCAAGCGACACCCACCACCCCAGGACAGGGGACAAAGGGACAGTGGCGTGCCAGGTGACCTGCAGTGGAACGTAGTGGCCCCCAGGAGACCAAGGTCACCCTGGCTCATCTGTCACTCAGCTTGAGGAGGTCTCAGGAGAACATCCAGGACCCAGTCCCCAGCTCCAGAGTGACTGCGTCAGGGTCCTCAGGACGCAACACCGAGGCAGAGTCCGACAGCCTCTGGGAGGAGGGCGAGGGAGCCAGGCTCTGCTGAGCCCACGGCCCACTGGGTCATCAGACTCCTATGCACCACAGCCACCAGCAGCTCGGGGACCCAGCTGTCCCCCAAACCAGGCCCTTGTGTCCCCTCCCCCCGCCCTGGCTGCCATCTGGGGACCCACACCTTCACTGCCCAGGCCCACTGAGGCGCAGCGCAGCCGGGATGGGGCGGGCCGGTTTGTCTCACCTTGCCCTTGCCCACCTTGACCCAGCCCCTCCTCGATGTCGGAAGCGCCCTGTGAGTCTGCCCCAGGGACACTGCAGGGCCAACAGCCAGCATCGCGTGGACGCGTGGGTCCAGCAGGATCCATAAATCCCTCGGGGCCTGGTTCTGGCTCGGTCACTGTAACTACATGGGGACGCGGGCAGCCCCATATTTCCATTGGCTGTGACAGTGGAGATAAATCTGGCCCAGCCAATCCACAGTGGGCAGCAGGGCGTAGCGAGGAGGCTGGTGGTCAGTAGAGGGGGTACTGCTGAGGACCCCCGGCCAGGGGACAGCAGGAGGGCATGACCTCGAGGTCACCCTCGGCAGCAGGCCTGGGCACCGCTAGAACTGGGGACCGGGTTGCTTCTGCTCCCTGGGGCGTGAGGCTCAGAAACCCTGCTGCACCCCAGCCGGGAGCGGTGCCCAGATGGAGAGGAGCTCACCGGGCACGCGGTCTCCGGGCTCCTTCCTGCCGCACTCCAAGTCCCGCCTCACAGCTGCCCCTTGGCACTGTGTGACTCCGGGGCCTCCCTGGAGTCCCTCCAGGGCTCCCTTCCCTTTCACCGGCTGCACAGCAGAGACCCACCTCCCCGCGCCCGTGGGGGCCGCGCACAGGCGTGGCACTCCAGCCCTTGTGGGCATTGCTGTCTGTGGAGCACCCTGCCGGCCCCCAGCCGGGACCTCGAGAGTGCCCTCCCCAGGGCACCAAGGTGGCAGGTGCTACCCAGCATGCCCCCTGCCTTGGGCCTCCGCAGCTGGACCCCTCTGCGGTGACCTGGCCTGTTCCTTCCTGGCCGGCCCACCCCTCACTGGCTTTGAAACCCCTACTGGCCTCCTTGGTCCCAGCGTCCAGACCCAGCCCACCCAGCCTGGAAGGGACAGTCCACTGTGGAAGGATCTTAGATGGCCAGGGCCGTGGTCCCTTCTGCATCGGTCCCCCTGCAGTTACCCAGAGAGCCAGCTGAATTCCGAGCATGAGGGTGACGGCCCCAGCAAGTGGGCGTGTTCACAAGCCACACACCCAGGCAGGGCTCCAGCCGGGCCACCTTTGGGGTCCCACTGACCCCATGAGAAGCTCAACACGGGGGATCAGTGACCAAAGGCCCTGCTGGAGTAGAGCCTGACCTTCCAGCCATGCTTCCTAGAGCTGCGTGAGAACCAAACCAACACCTGGTCCAGGGCACAGGAGCTGGAACCGCCCGGGTCCGGGGAGGGGGCAGTGGGCCAGGACCTCAGCGTGGAGGGGGCCAGCAGGGAGAGGGAGGGGCCTGGGGCACACTGCAGCCGGGTCCCCACTCCTGGGCCCACACCAGCCACTGCCACCCCGCAGCACAACCCTGAAGCACTACAGAATTCCGGGACCCAGGGCGGCCCACTCCCCGGACACTCGGCACCAAGGGTCACGGTGGGGACCCTGCTCTGGACACCAGCCACCCAGCCCCAGGCAGTGCCACAGCAGCTTCCCCCAGCAAGGGCGGGCAGCGGTGCCACAGCCCCCGAGTCCCCCCACCAGGAGCGGCACCCAGGGTCCGTGCCCCACACTCAGGCAGGAGATGGGCCTCCATCCTCTCCCTGCCACGTCCGGCTCGGGTCCACGCTCGACACCCTGTCCCTGAGAGATAATGGTTTAATAAGCGATCTGTTTTTTATTTAAAGGGTCGGCAGTAAAACCCAGATCACATTTCTCACTTGGTGGGTTAAAAAACCGCTTACGCTCATTTCTGCAATGTAAAGCGACACTCTATCAAATCAAACATTTCCAGATGGGCCCAGGTTGGCCCAGGGAGCCAGCGGCGGGTGGCGGCAGGAAAGTAGGCCAGGGACACCCCCTACTGGTCAGTGGCGGGGCAGCACCCACGCAGCCAGGCCCCCTCGATCTCTGGACGGCAGCGGAGTCCTGCGGGCCCCAGGGCTCTGAGTCACCTCCGGACAGCACTGCCTAGACCAGCAGGGCAGGGCTTCCTGGTCACCCTGGTGTCCACTCACCCAGGCCCCCCTGGCCACTTTCAGCCTCCCTCCAGCCACTACACCCCAGAGGCTTCAAGACAGCCTGGAAAAGCATCCTCCAGGGATGAGGGACCACTGGCCAGGTGGGTGTGGACAAGAGCCCAGAGCCAGGAGGGGACGGAGGAGCCGCAGGGCCCCGGGTGACCCTGCCCTCACTGTGCACACGGCGTGTGAAGCCAGCTAGGGGCGGGACTGTCCGTGTCCACGAGCTGCCCATCCCTGGGGGCCTCAAGGACGCTCACCCTGCAGACTCCAGGACGCCAGAAAGAGGAAAGCAGCAGTGTCAGGCCCAGCACACCCCTGACGCTGCAGCTACCAGATCCGGGCTCCCAAGCCGGCCCGGCCACTCAGGGGTGACAGCACCACAGCACCTCTGGGCTGGGGGCTCAAGAGCCCGGGCGTCAGGGTATGGACCCCTGGGAAGCGCTGACTGGCGCTCGCCCCACACACATTCCCGGGATTCCCCCACGGTACGCAGTTTTCACTCTGAATTAAAACCAAAGCCAACTTTAAATTCAATAATAGAGTTATAAACTCATGAAAGTGTACGGATGGCTGACCAACCCCAGCGAGGAGCAAGGATCTATAAATAGAGGTCCTTGTGCGCAGATTTCGGGATGCCGTCCAGGCTCGCTGAATTACCTTTTGTGAGCGCTGCCCTGCACCCGAGCCGGTCATGGGTGGGGCCGGGGTCCACAGAACACCCGCCTGAGCTCCGTGGGCCCAGCCCTGCTGCTCCTCCCAGAGGGGTCGCACCTCAGGGCCAGACCCCCACGGAGCCCCGGCACAGAGCCGGGGGTGGGGCAGGGAAACGGAGGACAGATCAGGGCCAGCTGGGCAGAGAAGCGCTGCTGGGCTGGGCTCGAGGGTGCCACCCCCACCTGTCCGGGTGAACCCTGAAGACCTTGCCCTGGCCAGGGTCCACCCCCGCCTTCCCCAGGGCAGCGATGTGGGGAGGGGAGCACCTCACGACAATGTTGTCCCTGGTCCCAGTCCCCCACAGCCCCCAGAGTTTCCAGGGACAGACAGGCCACCCCGCTGGGTCTCCAACCCTCCAGCCCCTCACTCGCTTTCTGTTGCAGGTCCTGGTCACTTCCGCAGCTGGCGGAACCACAGCACAGGAGCAGAGGCCTAAGGACACCGCCTTACTCACAGCCCCTGCTGCAGGACTGTCCCGCTTCTCAAAGCCACCTCCCCCGGGAAGTCCCCTGGCTTAACCCCACGCGCCCTGGCCCTCTCCTCCTCTGAGCTTCTCTGGCACGAGGTCTGTGTCCTTTCCTTCTTTCCCTCCCCGGCCCCTCACAGTGGGTCAGTGGGTTAGGGTCACCTCCCGTAAGGACGCACCTGAGGCACTTCGCCGTAGTCAGGGTCTGCGAGGAAAACAGTTTAATACAGGACACGTAATTTATAGAATGATTTTATAGTAGTCACTCGAAGAGTCAGATACAAAAGAGTGCAAGAAATCTGTCCACACACTAGAGACCCCAGGAATCCAGCCAAGGGCCTGGATACCATGCAATGTCCTGCGCGAGTCCAGCTGAAGACCTGGAGCCCATGGCAGTGCCCTCCACGAGTCCACTGCAGGACATGAGCCCACGACAATGTCTCATGCCAGTCTGTTTCATGGATCTGCGCGGGGAGGGCCCAGCGGGGTGAAGGGTCTGTGCCAGAGGCTGAGGGATCTGCACTGGAGCCAGGGAGCGACGCTCAAGGTGAGGGCCAGAGCTGCCTCGAACAGAACTGTAGCCATCCTCAGTGACAGCGAGGACCCGAGCTCCTCCGACAATGAGAACAGCTGAGCTCCAGTCAGGAAAACCAGCGCGACAAGCTGCTCCAGGAGAACCAACAGCACCAGTCTCTCCCTCCAGTTCTCCTCTTCACGTTGCTGGCAGCAATCCCCAGCGGGCCCTCCACGCCAGCACCACGCTGACTCAGCTCAGCAGGGCGTTGTGATTGACCACTAGTTGTCAATCCACCACACACTCCTTAAACATAATATAACGGGTGAAATTAATTTTTGTCTCTGTGAAACAAGGGGCTCTGTTTAACAGCCTCTCTGTGTGCAGCCCAGATGCTATCCTGCGTGGCCCCCCTGGACAGAGCTCCAAGACCGAGGAGCTCCCGTGGCAGCCGTGCTGGGACGTGAGCCCACCTGCTGGCCACACCCCACACCCAGCACACGAGGTCCCAGCCTCTGCGAGCTGAGCAAACGTGTGGTTGGAGCACCTTTACTTTCAGGGTTGGTGGTTTCACCAAGTCTCTCTCTGCGCCTGGCCATCCCTGTCCAAGCTCGCACAGCCACCTCCAACACTGCACCCCAGGGGCAGGTGGGACAGAGACAGGCACCTCCTGGGCCTCTGGGTCCTTTCCTGGGGAAGGGGGTGATGAGAACATCTGTCAGCAGGCCCTGGGGGATTTAGTGAAGGGAGAAGGGAGGGAGTATAAGAGTATGCTGCATGAAAAGCAGAGCTGTTAGCATCATCAACACCATCATCATCACCATTATTGTCACCACTACCATCACATATTGTCACCATCACCATCATTATCACCACCATCACCACCATCACCACCATCACCACCATCACCACCATCACCATCATCACCATTATCACTGTCATCATCATCATCCCCATCACCATCATTATCATCACCATCATCACTATCACCATCACCATGACTACCATCACAATCATCAACACCACCACCATAACCATCATCACCATTATCATCACCATCACCGTCATCATTATCATCACCATTGTTATAATCACCATCATCTCTATCACCGTCACCATCACCATCATCACCATTATCACCATCACCATCATCACCATCATCACCACCATCACCATCACCATCACCACCATCACCACCATCACCATCACCATCACCACCATCACCACCATCACCATCACAATCATTATCATCACCATCGCCATCATCACCATCATCATCATCATGGGGTCAGGGGACAGTCATCACCTGGAAGTCCCCAGTGTCCAGGGAGGGCTGGCAGCAGGTGGTGTCAGGGAGGACAGCGGGTTAGGACAGGGCCTGGCACTAGAGATGCCCTAACAGAGGTTGCTGGGAGGAGGCTCTGGCCCCACTCCCGCTGCCCCGCAGGGCCCCTCCCTGGGGCCACACACTGGCCAGGGCAGAACCCTGCTGTCCTCAGGTTCCGGGCAGGCAGCAGCATGGGGGAAGGGCCCAAGCCAGCAGGTGCTCCATGGCACGGCCCCTGCAGCCTCCTCTCCTCTGCCTGGGAACCCCGTGACCTTGGCACACCCCAGCACCCCCAGCCGAGACCCAACCTTCCGCCCAGCAGCCCCAGCTCCCTGGCTCCCCGGCTCCTCGTCTCTAAGCCTCTGTGTCCACCAGCCAAGGCCCGAGACCCCTGCCCTTCCCAGGCCACGGGCACAGCTCCGCCCCAGCCTGTGGCTCTGAGGCCCCCGCCTTCCTCAAGGGCCTCCCTCCTGGCCCCTGGCAGGTGGCCACAGGCCCAGCCCCTGCGAGACCCTAGGATGTTGGGGGGCCTCGCGGACAGCACCAGAGCCTGGGGCAGCCCGGCTGCCTGTGATTCACAGCTCCCTGAGAGGTTCGTGCCATCTCCTCGCTGCCCAGGGCCAGCCGGGTCCATGCCCATGCCCGGCCCTGACCCGCGCAGCTGGCCCTTTAAGGGGCGCTGGGTGGGCTTCGCTGATGCTGCCCTGCAAACTCCACGAGCTCTGTCAAAATATTTTTAGTATTTGTTCTGTTTAAAACCCTGAGGTATTAGAGTGTGCTAATCTTTAGAAAGGTTAATTTATTCATAGGGGTTTTGACAGAGATGTATGGCGCGGTGCAGTGTGGCCCCCGCCCGGGGGAGCGCTCGTGTGTGGAGCGTAGCGCCAGACCGCGGCCAGCGGCCACCAGGGGCCCGGCCCGGCCGCACAGCCCCATCCGCTCAGAGACCCAGCTCCCGGCTCGGGCCAGCTCGGCCCCCCTAGGAGCCCTGTGGCCAGGGGGCAGGGCAGTGTGAGGTCGTCACCCTCCCTCTGCCGGCCTGAGAGCCCCTCCTCTGAAATGCCCAGCACTGGGCTGTGAGTGGCTTCAGGGAACCAGGGCTGGCTGGGCCACAGGCCAGCGCTTTGGGGACAGAGGGGGACGGCAGGGCCAGGGCCGTGCGGCTCATACTGGGGGTCTGCCGAGAAGCTAAGGGCCGCCTGCCCTCCACACTAGAGCCGTCCTCTGCCCCCCCCCGGGCAGCCCCCTTCCTTCGTGCTGGACTGAGCTTGCCCTATTGTCGACCATCCCCTGAGCAGCTGGCCTGGCCTCTGGACCCTTCCTTTGCCCCACTGAAGGCCATGCAGCCTCCAGCTCTCAGGTCAGTCACTCCAGGACCTTGGGATCTGCACTCCCTCTGCCAGAACCCTGCCGACCCCAGAGTCCCCAGCTTAGCACGAATGCCGCCTCCTCCAGAAAGCCCTCCCTGGCTGCCTGGGTCCCCTCCCTTGGGGCCCAGCAAGGCGTGTTTTGTTTTTCCATCACCTGCTGAAAGGCGCCTGGCTGGCTGTTCGGCACTAGCCACAGTGGCTCCTGACCACAGGGCGAGCGGCAGCCGTGGGCCGGGGCTGCTTTGACGTCAGGCTGGGCTGCACACAAGC
This sequence comes from Dasyprocta punctata, assembly GCA_004363535.1. Lineage (NCBI taxonomy): Eukaryota > Metazoa > Chordata > Mammalia > Rodentia > Dasyproctidae > Dasyprocta > Dasyprocta punctata. Next base: position 10,442 of record RJWM01049974.1, read on the forward strand.
AGCTCTCAGAGGTCCTGTGGACCCGCTGGCCACGGGCAAGCGTCTACACAGCAGCACAGCGCCGTGTGGCCATGCAGGGGCACCCGAGACCAGGCCAGCGTCCCTGGGTAGACGGGCGGTGTCTCCACAGCTTTCCCATCAATGGTGTTGCAGGAAAGTCCCTCGGCACCCCTGCCCTGCTGGACCTGAGCTGTGGCGTGGGACTGGTCCTGCCCAGCCTGGCTGGGCCCGGGCCTGGGTCTCGGCCGCGTGACCCTGGGCTGGCCGCACCGAGTCCCACTGGACGCTGGCATGGGGTCACCCCTCGAGGGGCCCTTCCTTCCTCAGAACAGATGCCAGGTGCACCGGGCAGTGTGGGGACAGCATGGGGACCCCCGCCCTCACCACCAACACCTCAGGAGGCCAGAGCCCAGACCAGGTGGAGCCCCTTGGCCACTCACCCTGGCCCCCGCCTGGCCCGGCACCC
>RJWM01049975.1:0-10925 GCA_004363535.1 Dasyprocta punctata
CCCCGTCAGCAGCCTGCTGTCTCAGAGGTCTGGCTAAATTGATAGCAACCAAGGAATATCAGCCAACTTTTGTTTTGTAGATTCGGCCAGGCCTCTGGTCAGCAACCCAAGCATCACTTTACAACGGGCAATGTAGCAAGTATGGGGGATTCTCTTCTGTCTTGTCTTCTATTATTAATAAAATAAAATAAAAAAAAAATCTAGGGACAAAAAACAATTCATTTGCATATACTCTTCATTAAAACCTACCAAAATAACTCCTAGTGGAGACTGGAAGCTTAAGGTAGATTGAAATTAACATTATGCCCAAAAATATCATTTTTATTTCAACGTATAATAAGCAAGTAATTTGCATACACTATATAGCCAAAAGTTTGCTGAACTAAGGATATATTTGCTTTTAAAAATAGAAATAACCAAATATGTTCATTATTCTACCAACCTGAATAATATTTCCAAGTTTCTAATGAGATAAAGCACATGATAGTTTTCCTGGCATTCAATGTCTTTCCCACTTTCAGTCACTGGAAAATGATGTACTACAAAATATGTCAGTAGTTTCATTTTACAATCAGCAAACATCCATTGATATTAGTCTTGAGATTTGAGTCTAATTCAGACAAATCTTTGCATATTAAGTGATATAACTAGGATATCACAGCACACATAGAGACCCAAGCACATACACCCTTTCACAATCTGCCACATATACTCCTTCTATCATAGAAACATACACTACCACCATTTATACAACACAAGTGTCAAAGAATGAGAAAATCACAGCCTTTTGATGAAAATATCTAGCATTTATCCTTTTATGTATTTGGAAATTCATATAGTGAATAAACAAAAATTCCTAAAGTACCATCCTTCAGACTACATGGCCGTGTCACCCCAGAAAACAAAAAGTTGCCATATTGCTCACTCTAACACAGACCTTCACATAGATTCTTCATAAAGAAACTATCAAATTTAATTTATACACAAAAGATGCTTAAATACTAATTCCTAAGTCTGACTACTTCCTGAATTGGTATTTTAGTAGGGATACACACTAAGTCTCACTGCATACAAAATATCAACAGAATTTCTATACATGAATAAAAAAACCACAGAGAAAAAAATCAGAAAAATAATTTCATTCTTGATAGCTTCAAAAAACAAAATAGCTAGGAGTCAAGCTAACAAGGAAGGCAAAAGACTTCTATAAGAGAAAATATGGCCCCCCCTCCTTCTCGCCCCATGGTCCTAGGGCAGCAGAAGGATCATCGGCTGTCACTCCTTCTCACACCACAGACCCAGGGGGCTACCGAGATCAGTGGCTTCCCCTCCTCCTGACCCCTGGGACCTAGGACAGAGGTGGGATCATTGGCTGCCCCTCCTCCTCACCCCAGGGACCTAGCAGGCCTGCACGATCCTCTGTCACTCTCCCCCCACCCACCCAAAAGACAACATCAGCCCATGGACAATCAGTGACCCCTTCCACCACCTGCAGAACCTCAGTGGGCTGATGGGCGCCTCAGAAAACCCTCACCTACACAGAAGACTTCAGCAGGCTTGCGTGGTGAGTTTTCCCCCCAAATAGAGGGCCTCAGTTGGTAAACAAGAACAGCAACAAACTCCCCACCCATCTGTAGGACCTTGGCAAGCCTGGTAAGAGTGTGGGTGAGTCCTTTCTCCATACAGACAATACCAGGTGGGTTGCGGAGAGTACCAACAAGGACTCCCCCAATCCTGAGAAAATCAAAAGAGTTTACGAAGCACCCAGTGACACAGTAGGGTCCAAGCTGAGGCACACACTATAGCCAGATAGATCTGGTGGCCTGGAACAACCTAAAGCCATAGTAACAATAGGAGCTAAGGGTTGACTTACATCAATACTTTTAGGCTACTCAGCCTAGGAAGAATATAGGACTCACACAACAGGCCCTACAGGGAGAATTCAGGTAACTGGCTCTCCCTTTCATTGGGGAACCCAGCAATTGAACAAATACCAACCACAGTGTAGGACCCTAAGACACACATGATGGACAGTTGAGACTAGTGGGATTGAAAGACCATTATTAACCCAAGAGGTGAAAATTGCAAAATGTATAAGCAAAATGCAATCTCAAACATACAGTCCATCAGGAATAAGTACAGGAGACATGAAAATAGAGGGCACTAGAAGTCACACACCTGAAATGTCTGAAAAGATAGCAAATAAAATAAAGAAACAAATCCAGGAGGCTGTAGAAGAAATCAAATTAGAAATTGTTTCTCACATAAAGAAAGAAATGACAACCTTAATAAAGGAGTTGCTCAGCACAGCTAGAGAAGACATAGGTTAAAAAGCACAGGAGCGTGAAAAAATGATGAAAACCTTGAATGAACAATATAAAAAAGAAGTAGAATGCATGAAACAAATTCAAAGAGATATCCAAAAGATAAAAGAACTCTATTGAAAACTGGTAAAACCATTTTTTTGTTTTTGTTTTTATTTAAGAGAAAAAAGACACAGAAAAGAAAGACTAAAAGCAAAAGAGACAAACAAATGAAAACAGCAAATCCAAAACAGTAACATTACAGTTTACAAAACAAGATGATAGGAACTTGACAATGGTTGCAATATTGTGTATTGTTACCTTCAACATGTTTGTTTGCATAAACAGATACAGATGTGTAAAATTGATCTAATCATATGAGTGAGTATTAAACATTCTTTCTCAATAATTACTACATTAAGCAGTATAGTCATTTTAGCTATCTTACATATACATATATACAGATTTTTATCTTTTTCCTTTTCCCTCTTCTTTCCTCCTTTTCCCTTTCCCAATTGCTTTTGCTCTTTGAGCAGTTTCTAACCCTTACACAGTATTTATTGTAGATTTTGGATAATATATACTTTTTCAGTTTTTTACACTTGGGATACAATACAGTATTTACATATGTGGGTTTGATTTATCTCACTTATGAGTATGGCCTCAAATTGTGTCCATTTACTTATAAAAGTCTCAGTGCAATCTTTCTTGAGAGCTGAGTAGTACTTCATTGTATAAAAATACATCTTTTTTATCCATTCCTTGATTGATGGGCACTTGGGTTGTTTCCAAGATCTGGCTATTACAAATTGGGTTGCTATCAACATGGATGCACAGATATCACTATGGTACGATATTTTAAGTTCTTCTGGGAAAATGCCCAGAAGTGGGATAGCTGGGTTGAATGGGATCTCTAATCCTAGTTTCTTGAGGAATCTCCACACTGATTTCCACAGTGGTTGCACCAGTTTACACTCCCACCAACAGTGAAGAGCTCCTTTTTCCCCAAAGCCCTTCCAGCATTTGTTGTTGGTTGATTTTTTTAATTTTGGTCATTCTTTCTGGAGTGAGTTGGAATCTCAGTGTTGTTTTAATTTGCATTTCCCAAATGACCATTGATGTTGAACATTTTTTCATATATTTATTTGCCACTTGTATTTCTTTCTCTGAGAAGTGTGTATTCATCTCAGATGCCCATTTTTGGATTGGGTCCTTGAATTTTAGGGGCCTGATTTCTTTTAATTCTTTGTATGTTTTAGATAGAAGTCCTTTGTCTGATGGATAATTGGCTAAGATATTTTCCCAATTCATGGGTTTATTTTTCACTCCGTTTGTAGATTTCCTTTGACATGCAAAAACATTTTAGTAAAATGAGATCCCAGGTGTTGATTCTGAGAAGTGTTCCCCATGCAATTTGATTTTTGTTCATCAACTCTCTGCCTACTCCTATGTCATCAAGATTTTTACCTACTTTTCTTCTAGTAAGTTTAGTGTCTCTACTTTAATATTCAGATCTTTGATCCATTTTGACTTTATTTTAGTGCATGGTGATAGACATCTAGTTTTAGTTTATGACATATAGAGAGTCAGTTTTTCCAGCACCATTTGTTAAAGAGGCTATCTTTCTTCCAATGTACATATTTGGCCCCTTTGTCAAAGATGAGGTGCCTAAGTGTGTTTGTAGTTGTGTCTGTATCTTCTAATCTATTGCAGAGATCTTCAGGTTTGTTTTGATTCCAGTACCATGCTGATTTTATCACAGTGGCTTTGTAGTATAGTTGCAAGTCAGGGATTGTGATGCCTCCTGCCTTACCTTTGTTGCCCAGAATTGCCTTTGCTATTCTAGGTCTTCTCTGGTTCTAGATGAATTTCAGGAATGCTTTCTCTAGCTCTTTGAGTTATATTGATTGAGATTACACTGAATCTGTATAATAATTGTGGGGGAATGGCCATTTTCATGATGTTTGTTCTTCCTATCCATGAACAGGGAATATCTTTCCATTTTTGTAAATCTTCGATTTCTTTCTTCAGAGTAATGTAATTTTTACTGTATAGATCTTTTACTTACTTTGTTAGATTCATTCCTAGGTATTTCATTTTTTGAATGTTATGGTGAAGGGTGTGGTTTCCCTTATTTCTCTCTCAGTGACTTTGTTGTGTGTGTACAGGAATGCTATTGATTTTTGAGTGTTCACCTTGTATCCACCTACATTACTGAATTTGGTTATTACTTCTAGAAGTTTTCTAATGGATTTTTGCGGTTTTCTATGTAGAGTATCATATCATCTGCAAATAATGATAATTTTACTTCTTCCTTTCCTATCCTTATTCCCTTTATTTCTTTCTCTTGTCTAATTGCTCTGGCTAATGTTTCCAGAACTATATTGAATAGCAGTGGTGATAATGAACATCCTTGTCTTGTTTCAGATTATAGGTTGAAAGTTTTCAGTTTTTCTCCACTTAGTAAGATGTTGGCTGTTGGTTTATGATATATGGCTTTTATCAGGTTGAGGTAGAGACCATCTATTCTGATTTTCTGAAGGGTTTTTACCATAAACGAGTGTTGGATTTTGTTGAAAGCTTCTTCTGAATCTATTGACATGATCACATGGTTCTTGTCCTTGGCCCTGTTGATATGGTGTATTACATTTATTGATTTGTGTATGTTGAACCATCATTGCATTCCTGGGGTGAATCCCACTTGATCATGGTGTATAACCTTCCTGATAACTTACTGTATTCTATTTTCCAGTATTTTATTGAGGATTTTTGCATCTATGTTCATTAGGGAGATTGGCCTGTACTATCCTTTTTTGGTTTGGTCTTTCTCTGGTTTTGGTATTAGGGTAATACTTACTTCCAGGAATGAGTTAGGGAGACTTGCTTCTCTTTCAATTTCATTGAAGAGTTTGAGGAGTGTTGGCATTAAGTCTTCCCTAAATTTCTTGTAGAATTCAGCAATGAATCCATCAGGACCTGTGCTTTTCTTTGTTGGTAAGGTTCTAATTACATTTTCAATTTCATTAGCTGAAGTTGGGTTAGTCAGCAGCTTTACATCTTCTTGATTCAACTTTGGCAATTCATGGGTTTCTAGGAATCTGTCCATTTCTTCTGTGTTATCGGATCTATGTGAGCAAAGATTTTCGATGTAGGTGTTGATGATCTTCTGTATTTCCATAGGGTCTGTAGTGATTTCACACTTTTCATTTCTTATTGTATGGATCTGAGTTTTTTCTTTCCTCTTTTTGATATGGTTGGCTAAGGGTTCATCAATTTTATTTACTCTTTCAAAGAACTAACTCTTCAATTAATTAGTTCTTTGTATTGTTTTCTTAGTTTCAACTGCATTAATTTCTGCTCTGATCTTGATAATTTCCTCCCTTCTTTGGGCTTTGGACTTGACTTGCTTTTCTTTTTCTAGAAGTTTGAGGTGCATCACTAGGTTATTTATGTGTGTTCTTTCCTTTTTTCTATTTCTTTGCTGATTTTTTCTTTGGTTGATTTGTCTCTTTGTGACAGTGTGTTTTATGGTTCCTCATTGTCTTGGTTACTTTTCACTTGTTGCCAAGACAAAATACCTGATGCCCAAAATTAGGGAAGGAAAGGTTTGTTCTTACAGTTTCTCAGGAGTTTCAGTCCATACTTAAGTTGGCTCCAAGACAGCGTGGCATGGCAGGTCTGCCTTTCATGGCAGCCGCAAGCAGCAAGGAGTGCTGTCGAGTGAGAGAGAGGCAGAAGAGGAGCGAACATGAGGAAGACCCGCCTTCCCTTACTCTGTATGTCGGCTCCACCCCTGGGCGGGCACAGTACTCGCATTGCCAGACAACAAACCAATAACTCAGCCCCATCAAAATTATGAGGACTTGGGGGTACATAGAATATTACCCGATACACCCATTATAACTGTACTATTGTTTATTTGGTTTTTCATGTCTATTAAAATTTGTCTTACATAGTTGAGTGCTCCCATATTAGGTGAATATATGTTTATGATTATAATCTCTTCCTCTTGAAGTTTTCCCCTAACAAATATGCAGTGATCTTCTTGATCTCTTTTGATCATTCTCGATTTGAAGTTCACATTGTCTGAAAATATAATAGCTACCCCTGCTTTTTAACTGGGTTCCTGTTGCATGGAGTATTGTTTTCCAGTCTTTGATTTTTAGTCTGTGAGTTTCCTTTTGAGTTAAATGTGTTTCTTGTACACAACATATTGTTGGATTTTGTTTCTTAACCCACTCTGCTAGTCTGTTTATTTTTATTGGTGAGTTGAGACCATTTACATTGATTGATAGAACTGGTATGTACTGGCTCATCCCTGTCATGATATCTTTCTGTTGTTGGTTTTCTACATTTTCTGTTTGTTTGCCCTGCTTAGTGGTTTCATTTTGTTGCTGTTCTTAAGACTGTAGTTACCTTTGTCACTTTCTAGAGTGTCTTTCAGTACTCTGTAGTGTTGGTTTGGTGGCCATAAGTTTCTTCAGTTGTTCTTTGTCATGGAAGTATCTTATTTCTCCATCAATTTTTAAAGACAGTTTTGCAGGATACATCAATCTGGGTTGAAAGTTGTTTTCTTTCAGGATTTGAAATACTTCACTCCAACCTCTTGTTGACTTGAAGATCTGTTTTGAGAAGTCTGCCATGATTTTGATAGGCTTTCCTTCATAGATGATCTATTTCTTTTCTCTGACAGCTTTTAGTATTTTGTTCTTGTGCTGTATTTCTGATACCCTAATTATTATATGTCTAGGTGAAGATTTATTTTGGTTATGGTTAATTGGGGTTCTGTATGCCTCACTTACCTCTTTATCAGATTCGCTTCCCATGTTTGGAAAATTTTCTGCCATTATTTCTGCAAATAGTCTTCGCAGGTAATTAGTATTTACCCCTGCTTTATCACTGACACCTATTAATCTTACGTTATTTCTCTTGGCATCATCTTGCATTTGTTGAATTGTTGTTTCCTGGCTCTTCGTTATTTTTAAGAAATCTTTTCTTTCATGACCGAAAGCTTCCATGCTGTCTTCAAGGTCTGAGACTCTATCTTCAACTTCATTCAAGTGGTTTTGCTGACTTTCAATGAAATTTTTCATTTCCTGGATTTCCCTTTGAATCTGTTTCATGCATTCTCTTTGTGTCTTATTTTGTTCATTCAAAGTTTCCATCATTTTCTTATGCTCTTCTTTTTTTTTTGTCTTGATCTTCTTTAGATACACTCAGCATTTCTTTCATAATGATTGTCATTTCATTTTTTAGCTGAGAGATTATTTCTGATTTGAGTTCCTCTATAGCTTCATGGAGTTGTTTTCTTTATTTCATTTGCTATCATTTCAGAAAGCTCAGTTGTGTGATTCCCAGTGTCCTCTATTTCAGTGTCTCTTGGGTTTGTTCTCAGTGGGCTGGGGGATTGAGACTGCCTCTTGGTTTTTTGTTTTGTTGTTTTCTTCTGGGACCTGTGTGGCTGGGCAGGCAGCCACCTGATGGTTTGCACTGGAACACTGTGCTGGGTAGAGCTTCAATCCTCCAATATCCCTGTGGCTAGCTGGAGCACACCCCCAGACTATGGTGCTGGATCCTTGTGCTCTGTGATCTGTGAGGCTGGTCATGTGTTTCCCCTGATGTACTTTGTTGGGTTGCACTGAGATGCTAGGCTGGACAAAGTTTGTATCCTCCCTGTAGCTAGTAAGGTCACACCCCTGGTGCTTGTTTCTGGAGACTAGAACCTGGCTGTGTAGTGTTCAGAACCTCTTCAACCCAGGTGGCTAACAGAGATGCACCCCTGGTGTGTGTCACTGGGCCTTCTGCCTTACTGGTTGGGGGTTCAAATCTCTGGGACCCAGGTGACTAGGCAGAGTGCACCCCAGAGTGTGGTGCCACCAGGACCTCGAGTCTGGCTGTGAGGAGTTCAGAGCCTCTGGAGCATACGGCAAGCATGGGCGTGCCCCCAACATAAGGTGCTGGTTCCTTGCTCCTTGCTGTGTGGAGTTCAAAACCTTTATGACCTGCTGCACGGCCATACCCCTGAACAATGGAGCTTGTGCCTTGTGTTCTAATGGGCAGAGCTCAAATTCTCCAGGGCCCTGCAGCTATGCTGGCCACTCCCTGATGAGCGGCTCTGGGGCTCTGGACTGGGCTGGGCTCTGTACCAGTGAGGAGGCTGAACAGGTCTCCCCCTGATGGATTGTGCTGGGACACTGGGCTGAGCAGAGTTCTATCCTCTGTGAAGCTAGTGAGGTCTCACTCCCAGAGTGTGTTGCTGGACCCTCTGTCTTACTGAGTGGGGGTCAGAATCTCCGGGACCCAAGCTGCTAGCCAGAGTGCAACACCGGAGCATGGCACCACTAGGACCTTGAGTCTGACTGCGAGGATTTCAGGGCCTCTGGAGCCACAAAACCATTTGAATGAAGCAGAGGATAGAATTTCACATCTTGAGGACAAGATTACAGCTAGTGATCATGAAAGAAAAGAACTTTTAAAAATAACAAGGCAGCATGAAATGACAATTCAACAGCTTCAGAATGATGCAAAGAGAAACAGTATAAGACTCATAGGCATCAATGAAGATGCAGAAGTCAATGCAAATGACACAGGCAAACTATTTGCAGAACTAACAGCACAAAGTTCCCCAAACATGGGAAAAGAATCAGATACACAGATGACTGAGGCATGTGGAATGCCAAACAATCATAACAAAAATAAATCTACATCCAGACATATAACAATCAAGATCCCAGAAATTCAGCATAAAAGCAGAATATTAAGCTGTTAAAGAAAAGGCACAAGTCACCTATCAAGGAAAGCCTATTGGAACCATGGCAGACTTCTCAGCACAAACCTTCCAGTCAAGATGAGCTTGGAGTGAGGTGTTTCAAGCCCTGTAAGAAAACAACTTTCAACCCAGATTGTTGTACCCTGCAAAACTTTCTTTCAAAATTGATGGAGAAATAAGATACTTTCATGACAAAGAACAACTGAAGAAATTCATGTCCACTATACCAATGCTAGAACACTGAAAGACATACTAGAGAGAGAGGAAAATGACTACAATTCCCAGAACAATAACAGAAAGAAACCTCCAGACAGCACAAGCAATTAAACAAGGGAGAAAAGCAGGAAACCAACCACAGGAAAATGACATGACAAAGTTGAGCCAGTACATATCAGTTTTATCCATCAATGTAAATGGCCTCAATTCACCTATTAAAAGAAATAGGTTGACAGAACGGATCAAGAAACAGAATCCAACAATACGTTGCATACAAGAAACACATCTGACTCAAAAGGAAACTCACAGACTAAAAGTCAAAGGACGGAAAACCATATTCCATGCAACAGGAACCCAGAAAAAAGTGTAAGTAGTTATTCTGTTTGCAGACAATGTGAATTTCAAACCAAAAAATGATAAAAAAGAAATAAAGAAGGTCACTACGTACTTGTCAGGGGAATAATTCAAGAGGAAGAGCTAATAATCATAAATATATTTTCCCCAAATACAGGAGCACCCAACTGTATAAGACAAATACTAATCAAAATGAAAAACCAAATAAACAACAACACAATTGTAATGGGGGCCTTAATACCCCATTGACACAGAGATAGATCAACTAGACAAAAACTCAGTAAAGAAATAATAGAACTGAATGAAACCTGTGAACAAATGCACTTAGTAGATGTTTACAGAGTATTCCACCCAAAAACATCAGAATACATATTCTTCTCAGCTGCACATGGAATATTCTCTAAAATAGACCATATATTAGCCCATAGAACATGCTTAAATAAGTACAAAGGAGTTGAAATTATCCCATGAATATTATCTGATCATAGTGCATTGAAATTGGAAATTAATAGCAAAAGAAACTGCAAAACCTACATTAATATACAGAAATTAAATAACAACATCTTAAACAACCAATGGGCTACAGATGAAATTAAAGAAGAAAATAACAATACCTAAAATTCAATGAAAATGCAGATGCAACATACCAAAACTTGTGGGATGCAATGAAAGCGGTCCTAAGAGGGAAACATACAGCAATACATTGTCATATCAAGAAAACAGAATGACCACACACAAAAAAAGAAAATAGAATGAGAATAAATAAATAACCTCATGCTACACCTCAAGCTTCTAGAAAAGGAGAACAAGTCAAGCCCAAAGATCATAGAAGAGAGGAAATTATAAAGATCAGAGCAGAAATTAATGCAATAGAGGGAAACAAAGCAATACAAAGAATTAATGAATCAAACGGCTGGTTCTTTGAGAGAATAAACAAAATCAATAAACCTCTAGTCAACCTTATCAAGATAAAGAAAGAAAAAACTGAAATTCATGTAATAGGGGATGAAAAGGGAGAAATTACTATAGATCCCATGGAAATTCACAAGATCATGAATACCTACTTTGAAAATATGTTCTCACGTATGGTGGAAAACACAGAGGAAATGGACAAATTCCTAGAAACATATGAATTACCAAAGCTGAACCAAGAGGATATAACAGTTTTGAATAACCCAATATCAGCTACTGAAATTGAAAGCATGATTTAAAACTTACCAACAAAGATAAGTCCAGGTCCTGATGGATTCATGGCTGAATTCTATAAGAAATTTAGAGAAGAT
>RJWM01049976.1:0-10923 GCA_004363535.1 Dasyprocta punctata
AAAAAACAAGAAGAAGGCAACTGGACAGCTTAGCGTCTTCAGAAATGCTTGCTGGGTCAGGGTTTTTACCCCCTTATTCCCTGCTGAAACCTGCTATTTGCAGAAAGGCCAAAGGAATTTTCCCAAGGTGTAATTGCCAGAGCAATGCCAGGAACACTGACTGAGTGCAGTCTACCCAGAGAGGTTTACCTTCGAGTTGTTCTTTTAAGCTTGCTGATCTGCCCAGTCTCATATTTTGGAGAAAAACTAAAACCTTTCCTTGACAGTGTGATGATTACCCAGTGTTGCAGTTTCTCTCCTCAAGGTGCATGCCACACACACTGTTACAAAAGAACATTATAGTAAAACCAGCTGGGTTTCCACAGGGTTATTAACAGCTTTGAATCCCATTTTGAACTAGGGATAGTTAGGTCTCAGGCAAAGTCAGCAGCTATCAAGAACTATAGCTGATGGTATGTGTTCCAGGTGTCACAGAGGCAGGCAGCTACTGTTGAAACTTGTCTAATTTACAGCTATTAACATTTACGTAAATGTTCATTTTAAAACCTTGCTGTAGAACCCAAGAGGTGACACATAGCATTGTTAGAAGATACTTAACTGGAAAACAAAAAGAATTAGGAAGTACTATGAGAGTAAAAGCCCTGGGTTTGCCTATCCAGCTTTTGGGCCAAATGTAACCCCAGCCTGAGAAAAGAATAATCATCAGGAAAATATTTTCTTTCCTTCAAAGTCAGGAAACAGACTTACAATGGAGACGACTTCTCCACTCTGCATTTCGAGATGTACAGGAAACAACCAGCCATTACCAGCTGAGGTTTTCCTGCTGATAAATGAACCCTGAGGCTACAGTAACCTGTCTTGTTAATGAGTTAATGAAGAATATGGTCCTTGCATTGACCCTACCCTTAAAAGCTTTCTGTAGAGCTGAAATGAAATTTCTCTGATTTGAGTTAACTCTTTGTTACTCAGCAAATGAGAAGCAGGAAGCGAGAAATGAACCTATGTGACATAGAAGTGGGGAGTCTACCAAGGGGACTGCTATTTCTTACAGTTTTTACCTGAACTTTAACTTCACTTACAGAAAGAAATTTCTTTCCATTTTTTTTTTCCTCTCTGAGTGTAGATCAGTGATGGAGCACTAGCTGAGCATGCGTGAGGTCCTGGGTTCAATCTTCAGTACTGCCAAAAGGAAAAAAATTCTTACTACAGAACCCTAATAAAACTAGCTTTGGGGTGGGGGTAGTGCAGGAGCTTAAGTCCAGGCCTTTGTGCATGTTAGGCAAGTAATCTACCATTGAATTACACCCCAACCCAAATTGATATGTTCCTTCTACCCTGAACAATGACATTTTTGTTAAAGGATTTATCCCACCAGTTATTAAGTCAAGAAACTTGAATATAACAAATAAAGTAGTTTTGATTTTATCTAAACATTTTAATGTGGAGAGGAAAAAACATAAATTTCCTGTAGTAAACATTATTAGCCCAGCATCTTATTAAAGGAGGCAGATCTTGTCTTTAGCTTACTAGAGAAAGAACAGTCTCCTTTAAATCAGATTATATTTGAATAAGTAGAAATTATTTCTTCTTCCAAATTATTTTTTCTCATAGTGATTGATTGTTGGTGAAATTCTGTAATTTAGGGGCTCTGAAGCTGTTGTCATTATCTCTGTTACAGGGTCATTTCTTACCTTTGCTGTTCTAGAAATGTCATTTTCTCAGTTAGATTTTAATGAATTGATTCATGACAGTCATGGGGCTGGTATTAATATTTGTTTTAGAAAATTCAAATACTTAATTAGTTTGCAGTTACTGTTTCTGTAACTACAGGAGTTTGACCTGTTAAGGCACCCTAAAACCAGGACCTAAAAATCATAAAAATAGCAGGAAGCTTTATTTAGTAACTAAGCAAGGAAAAGGGTGAATTGATAATTTTAAGATACCTTCTCACTGCCATTTGGAGATTTTTTTTAGGGAAAGGCATGTGTCCCACAGTAGTGGCATTTATTTCTGAACAGTCTCTACATGGTAGTCAGTGCTAAATGGCCCTTTTTAAGATGCCTCAAGATGGGAAACTGAACCCATGCCACCACACATGAGCCCCAGATTCTTAAATGTATCAGAAAGATACAGGTTCTTAACAATGCCGAAAGAAAAAAGTGACCTATACGACAGAAACCTGTGGAATTCCCCAGACAGAAGGCAGATGGAACTGATTAAAGGTGGAAGTTAAAGTCCAAAAGTCCTGCCCCTGCCCAGTAACTGGTGGAGACTGGCTGAGGTGAATAAATAGAGCATTTCCGTGCCAGGGGGTCTAAGACAGAGGGTGATGTGCACAGAACTAAGAGTCCTCAAACATTGCCAGAAATCCAGCATCAAAAAAGAAGCACCAAATTGAAGACATTGAAAAACTAACACTGGAACATCCAGATAAACAGAACATAAAGGAAACTTTAAGGGAAATGTATTTTCTTCCTGAGAGGGTAAAAAGAGAATACTGCACTTACGAAATAAAAACAAACTATTATGAGAAAGAATAAATTTTATTTCGTAGACCTTGGAAATAAAGCACGATTGTTTAGCTAGAATTTAATTAGAGACCGATAGCATCGATACAACTAAAGGGAACTGGCAAGCAGGAGGAAAAAAAAAGACTTGAATACTGTGAGAAGACTCATTCCAGAAGTTCTATTGTCCATCCAATAGGAGCTCTAGGAGGAGGAGGAGAGACTGGTATGTGTGTGTAGGGGGTGGTGAGTACCCAACACAGTAACAAGAAAATTACAAGAACCTTCAGGATGGTAGTTTTTACTGAGTGCTTCTCACAAGTTTATGAATTTAAGAAGATTCACATTTTACACATGTCAGAACAATAAGGCTAAGGGAAAATGCTACAGGCTTCCAGAGTAAGAAAACAGTCCAATTGTTTTTTTGTTTTGTTTTGTTTTTTGTTTTTGTTTTGTTTCATTTTGCGATAGGGTCTCACTATGTAGTTCAGGCTGGCCTTGAGCACATAGCAATCCTTTTGCCTCTGCCCTCCAAGTACTGGGATTATGGGTGTGCACCACCTCACTTGATGCCAGCCTATTTTAATGAACAAAGAATCATGTTGGCATCAGTCCTGCAGGACTGGATGCAGGAAAACCAAGAAGCAACGTATTCATATATCCTGAAAGTTGCATAGAACCTCAGAGCACAGAGTACATACAAAGCAGCTGTCCCTCAGGTATTAAGGGCAAAAGAGGACGTTTTTCAGGTATGCAAGGACTCTGTTCCCTATTCACAATTCCACTTTTTCAGAATTACCAGAGGGTTGTTGTCTAGAAAATGAAAAGGGGACCAGACAGAGGATTGATGAGCAAAGGGAGGGAAAAGACAAACCCAGAAAGTGCTGTAGGTCAGTAATCATCTAAGCCTGAGCAGCTGTGTGCTTCTGTCAGCAGTGACATCTCTAGATCCAGCAGAAGCAGCCTGAAGGTCTTCAGTCACATGATGCTCTGTCACCTCTGGGGCTCATCACCAGAAGTCCAGTCCTCCAGACTGTCACTGTCTTCCCAGCGCTCATCCCCACTGTGCCCTGAACATGCCCTGCGTCTTCCCCACCCTGGGCTCCCATCCCCTTTGGAGCCTCTCTTCAGCTGCAGCTTCCTTGACGAGTGATGCCATCTGTGAAACGGGGCCCAGTGACCCCCTAGAGACACTGCAACCTTTGGAGGAGGTTTTCTCTCATAATTTGTGTTCCCAAAGACACAGAGGTGAAGCAGATATCTCCCTTGTACCCAGCACTACTTCCAAATTCCTTTTCCTTGTTTACTGAATTTCCTGTTGAGGTTAGTGGAAGTATAAAAGCATCTAAATCAGTAAGAATAAGAGAAAATATTTAGAGTGGAGTAAAGACTGTGAAGGGTTTGTTGGATATGAGAAAAAGCCCATGTGAATAGGTGGCTAAGTGGGGCTTAAAAAATGTTGATTGTGCCTCAGAGGGTAAAAAAATTGAGAGGCCAAGATTGGATTATCTGTGGATATTGACCTCACTGGAAAGAACAAAGAATGACAAGGACCAGCACTTCCCAAGCACTACGGTTATTGGGCAGGGACAGGGAGAACTTAGTAGGTAGTATCAATAAGGAGAGAAAGTCAGAAGCAGTGGCCGCGCCATGCTTCCAGTGCCTGTACCTGTGGGTCCTGCCTGCCTTCCGTGAGGATGAAGAGCTGCCTGTAGTACTTTCTGTGACCCTCTGTGACACCTGTGCCCTGGGGCCTTGCTCCCGAGTTTATTTCTTCTCTCTCCACACCACCATTTCCCTTGCAGCTGGATCATTCCCATCAGTGAACAGACTGTTCATAATATTACTCTCTATAAAGGAAACATCCATTTTTCTAAGACAGTGTCCTTTGAAACCTGCAACTAACAATTCCTAGCAAGAAAAAAAAACTGTCTGCCACCATAAACAAGGATAACAAACCCAGAGAAAGCTGTTTGCTACTCAGATCCAAACAAGGTACAGATTTCCCTGAGACCCAAATCAGTAAGAAGCGTATCAACTGCCCAGTATTTTAAATAAGGAATTGAAAACTCACAAGAAAGGAAATACAGGTGGCTCTTAGAAAAGATGGTAAATTTCACTAATAAAAAAAGAAACATGACAAGATCAAAAGTTTGATAACATTGCTTTGACAGGGTATAGCTGCCCATGTTTGTAGTGACCTAAGGTTACATTGGCAGTCTATCAGTAGTGACGACTTGATAAATTATGCTTCTTTTATACAGTGGAGTAACACGGTTCTAAAAGAATGTGAATGTCTTTATGTACTGGTGGGGAATGATCTTTGAATACATAGTTTTTCCCTGAAAAGTCTTGTATTAATTTTTGCTCCAAAGACACAGTACAGCTTACTTTTAGGGAATGTCTTTTTTCATGTACAACAATCAACATATTGACTTACGAAAATTCATACTGGATACAGCCATATCCATTCATTATCAAGTACACACATTATTCATGAGTTGTATCTACTCTGATCATTCAGCAATAAGTCTCTAGTTCATCTGTTTACATAGGTGTTTACCTTTCATCCAAAGTTGCCTGCTTGGGTATTTACAAATACTTGTCATTTATATTATTAAGTATTAATGTCAATATTTATACTTAATTATATATTAATATTATTTTATAATTCAATATGTCCATTGTATATTGTGACAGACATACTAAATGCATCTGTCTGGCTGATCATCTCAAATGGGGCTTATTTTTGGGGTAGGGCTTACATTACAAGCATCCTAAAAAATCATGCTAGGGCGTATTTTCTGGTTAGGACTTATTTGGGAAGAAATACTGTAGATATATCAAAAAAGCTAGGAGCAGAATAGTGTAGGGGGCATATAAGCATTTACAGCAGTACCTCAGTTCATGAGGTTCTTATCATGATTCTGGTCACAAACCAAACTAGATGAGAACCTAATCAAATTTTCCCTTAAATCAACATTGAACCTAAACAGTGAATTTGATTTGGTTCTTGTCCATATCAGTTTGTGACCAGAATCATGTAAAGAGGTTCATGAACCAAGGTATTTTTTAAAGGGAGGGATATATACAATATAGTTTATATATGTAGGAAATAGCTGTAGCTGGAAGAAATGGCAAGCTTTCTCATGAACCTGCACAGTCCAGACTTTCTGTCTTCTACACGTTGCTTCGGAGTGCCACCTGTTCATCCTTAGATGTTCTCTCTGATTTTCATATTTTCACATTGCTCTCTACAGAGCTCCAATTCCACTGTCCCTTCTTGGAGACACCTCCCCTGCTGAAACTGCAGTGACCCCACACGCACACACCCATACATTCCTCTTCTGCACCTACCAAGACCTGCATCCTACCCTGACTTCCATGTCACCTGTTTGGACTGAGGGTTTAGCCTCTTGAGGGCAGAGTTCCTTGTTCTCTGCTGTATTCCTAGCTCTTAGGACTGTGTGGCTCAAGAAGGTGCTCATTCAGTATTTGCACAGTGTACCTGATTCCAGTGGATTTGGGAGGAAAGTACAGGCAGACAAGGATAAAGGGGCAGCTTAAACTGTTTTGTTCATTTACTTGTTTGGAGGAGGCTTACATTAATCCTCCACAGATGATTTTTGTCCACTCTAATCATCTCCCACTAAGTCTGTGGTTATTCTGTAGTGAGTCCTCTGTTTCACTATATCCTTGTTATTTTTTTATACTTGCAGAACTTTATGTCCAAAATCAGATGAAAATTAAGTGCCTCAATTCATGAACACTTTTGCTTATGAGCAATTCGGTTCACACACAAAAAAGAAGTGTTTGGCAAAATTTTGTTTTTGTTTGAGAATTCTGCATCAGTTAACAAACACAGCCATCTTTCCCTCCCAAACACAAAAGTGGCCATCTTTTCCAGAATTGTGGGACGAATTAAATTCATGAACCGAGGTACTACTTATGTGAAGGTTTGTTACAAATACTTCTTAGATTGAGCAGGAAATCAGGTAATGAATGGAGATGCAGAGAACCTCTGAATGGACACATAGGAAACTGGTAACTGTTTGCCTTGAGGAAAAATCACATGAGGGGACAGAAGTAAAGGAGATGGCAGATTACTTTTCCCTAAGTCCTTTTTTGATCTTCTTGACTTTTGACCATACGTATAAACCAAGTAAAGGCTTACATTATTTTGTCCTATAAGGGCAACGAGGCATGGACAAGACTTCTGCCAAATTCATACTTCATGATCTAATAGCGCAAATATTTAATTGTAAATTAAGAGACCAAGGGCACCTGAAGCTGGCCAGGGACAGACTACTACATGTATGACCTGCCAACCTAACACAGGACTTTTGGAATTGTCATAGAGTTAGGCAGGTCCAAGGACTGTGTCTCACTAGGAGCCTAATTTTAGGGACACCTTAGCCATTTTTAACTTCCACACACGCACACATGTCCTTAGGCTGTCAGTGGACCTGCTCAGTAGGTGTTTTTCTTTGTCTCCAGACCTTTGAGTTTACTGAAGCAGATCAGCTGCAAGCATTGTACCCTTTGTTTCTTCTTAAGTGTTGTTTTGACAAGTTAACCTGAGTAGTGTGAAGTACGCAAGCAACTTATTGTGCCCCAAGCTGTATTTTCTTCCTTCCTTCCTCCTGTGCTCTAAAGAAAACCTCGGCCGGCCATGCTCACGCTGCCTCCAGCTTTGGTCTCTGCTCTTTGGCTTGGTACCAGTGATCTAGCAGGCTGTCTTGCTGCTTCTAGGGCTTGCATCCCAAGTGAGTACAAATGTTCCCTAGGCAGTAGGGCTGGCAGGACTGTCTGGACAGTGGGATTGCTGTGACTGTTTTATCTGCATCATTGCGCTCTTGCCTGCTCCTTTTCACCCATTCTGTTGTTTAAAGGGTTTTGTTGGGATTTATGACAGGAAGCAAATAAATGCTTGCCCATCTGCAGGGGTAGAATGCCACAGGAAGCAGCAAGTCCTGGATGCAGGTGAGGGGTGGGGTGGCGATGCTGGCCTTTCTAGATGATGGTAATGTAATTAATGTTCCAATACCTCTGTTCCATGCACGCTCTTATGGAGCATTAATGATTAATAAAGCTCTCAGCCTCTCCTAGAGCCACATTGGGTTCTGTGTCTCAGTCCCCGAAGGAGAATGTGTGAAGGAGTGATTTATCCAGGGTGAAGGGCAGCGCACACAGCAGAGGTATTAGGAGTGCAGCCCAGACATCTTGGCATCTTCACAGCTTGCTCTGACCACCATAACTTCCTTATTTTTAATCAGGTGGTGGAGAGAGTAAGGAAAAGAAAGGGCTACATTAATAACCAGAGTGCAATATGAAAGCCTTTCTGAACTTCCTTTCTAGTCCTTTTACTTCCCTTCCTCTACTTAGAAAAACAGAGCCATAAAGCGCCACAGCTTTCTGGTTTGATGACGTCAGCAACATCTCAGGACTTCGCTTCCTAATCCTCATTTGACAGGGAAATGTCTCCTCGCAGCCATTTCCTGTGATTTACTTTGTGCCACAGCACAGCGTAGCATTTATCTGAAAGGCAGCCATTGAAGATTCTTGTCTTTTTCAAATTTAGCTTGTGCTTCGGCAGTGGAATGAGTACAGTGGTTCTACATATACTGAGACATAGAACTGACTTCTAAAAAAAATAGCTTAAAGAAGAAATGCAAACCATTTTATTTCTTTAAATTTGTAACATTATCTTACTTCCTTTTATGGTAGCCCAGTGTAGCCTTTCAGTCACCTCTTGTGCTCATCAAGACATACTAAGAAAATGAATAGGCAGCCCCAGACAAAAAGGAAATGCCTGCAAAATATGTCTTTTATACGTACATATAGATAAGAACTTGACTGAATAAAAGACAGCGCAATTTTCTAAATGACAAAAAAAGTGGTTTTTTTTACGTTTTGACAGGCATTTCACGAAAGAACTTGTACAAATAAGTGTGTTCATGGAAAAAGTGTTCACCATTAATAGATATTGAGAGCTGGGCGTGTTGGCACACACCTTTAATCCCAGCACTCGGAGGCTGAGGCAGGAGAATCATCGTGAGTTTGAGAGCAGCCTGGACTACAAAGTGAGTTGAAGGCCTGCCTGAGCTGCATAGTGAGACCCTGTCTCAAAAAATTGGGCTGGGGATTTAGTTCAGTGGCCTAAGTGCCTGTCTCACAGGCATGAGGTTGTGAGTTCAATCCCTAGTACCAAAAAATAAAAATTAAAATTAAATTAAAGTAATAGATACTGGGGAAATGCAAATTAAAATCACAGTAATATGACTATCTCAGTTCACAGCTGTGAAAAAGACTAATAGTATCAAATGTTGCTAAGGATACATAGTAGACAGAACGCCAATGCACTGCAGGTGGGAATGCAAATTATGAGAGTTCATAATTTTGGAGAATTGTTTGGCTTTTTTTTTTTTTTTTTGTAAAGTTAAACATCCCTACTCTGTGGCCTAGCAATTCTACCTGTTTTCACCCTCTCCCAAAAAAGCGTCTATAAATAAACCTTTATACAAGCATGTTTTATTCATGATAGTTTAAAACTGCAAACAGCCTAGGCATCCAGAGAGAGGAGGGATAAACAAACATGTGGCAGTAGTAAGGGACAAGTTGAGTGTGGTGGTACACACCTGTGATGCCAGCAGTCGGGGAGGCTGACATGGGAGGACTACAAGTTCACGAGTAATTTAGCAACTCAGTGAGACCCTTCTCAAAATTTAAAAAAAAAAAAGTTTGTTTTTTAGAATTTTTAAAATTTATTTATTTATTTATTTTTAATTTAAGAGAAAAAAAGACATATAAGAAAGACAAAAAGCAAAAGAGACAAACGACTAGAGTAAATGCACAACAGTAACATTATAGGTTTACAAAACAGAATGATAGAAACTTGACAATAGTTGCAATATTGCGTATCATTGCCAGGCGTGGTGGCGCACGTCTTTAATCCCAGCACTCGGGAGGCTGAGGTAGGAGAAGTATTGTGAATTCGAGGTCCACTTGGGCTACAGCGTGAGCACAAGGCCAGTCTGAGCTACATAGTGCGACCCTGCCTCAAAAAACTAGGGCTGGGAGTTTGGCTCAGTGGCTTAAACGCCTGTCTGACAGATGTGAGGCTGTGAGTTCGATCCCCAGTGCCGCCAAAAAAAAAAAAAAAAAAATGTGTATCATTATCTTCAAAATGGTTGTTTACATTAACAGATATAGACATGTAAAACTGATCTAATCATATGAGTATCAGCTGTTCTTTACTAATACATTCAGCAGTATGTTTGTTTTAGTCATCTTACATATACATATATACAGATTGATATCTTTTCCTTTTTTCCTTCTCTCTTTCCCCCTTTTCCCTTCTCAATTACTTTTGCTCTTTGAGCTGTTTTTTACCCTTACATAGTATTTATTATAGATTTTGGATCATATATACTTTTTCAGTTTCTTACACTAGGGAGACAATACGGTATTTACACATGTGGGTTTGATTTACCTCACTTATGAGTATGGTCTCAAGTCATGTCCATTTACTTATAAAAGTCTCAATGCAGCCGGGTGTGGTGGCGCACGCCTTTAATCCCAGCACTCGGGAGGCTGAGGTAGGTGGAGCGTTGTGAGTTCGAGGCTGGCCTGGGCTACAAAGCAAGTGCAAGGCCGGCCTGAGGTACATAGTGCGACCCTGCCTCAAAAAACTAGGGCTGGGAGTTTGGCTCAGTGGCTTAAGCGCCTGTCTGGCAGGTGTGAGGCTGTGAGTTCGATCCCCAGTGCCGCGTTTATTGTCTCTGATTTAATATTCAGATCTTTGATCCATTTTGACTTTAGTTTAGTGCATGGTGATAGACATGGATCTAGTTTTAGTTTACGGCATATAGAAAGCTAGTTTTTCCAGCACCATTTGTTAAAGAGGCTATCTTTCTTCCAATGTACATGTTTGGCCCCTTTGTCAAAGATGAGGTGGCTAAGTGTGTTTGTAACTGTGGCTGTATCTTCTAATCTATTCCATTGATCTTCAGGTCTGTTTTGATTCCAGTACCATGCTGATTTTATCACAGTAGCTTTGTAGTATAGTTTCAAGTTGGGGATTGTGATGCCTCCTGCCTTACCTTTGTTGCCCAGAATTGCCTTTGCTATTCTAGGTCTTTTCTGGTTCCAGATGAATTTCAGGAATGTTTTCTCTAGCTCTGTGAGGTAGGCAAGTGGTATTTTGATTGGGATTGCATTAAATCTGTATAATGATTTTGGGAGAATGACCATTTTCACGATGTTTGTTCTTCCTATCCATGAACAGGGAGTATCTTTCCATTTTCTGAAATCTTCTTCGATTTCCTTCTTTAGAGTAATGTAATTTTCATGGTATAGATCTTTTACTTCCTTTGTTAGATTGATTTCTAAGTATTTCATTTTTTTGGATGTTATA
>RJWM01049977.1:0-11039 GCA_004363535.1 Dasyprocta punctata
AACCCGTGTGACCTCCTCACGACAGGCCCGTGCTCGAGGGACCCACTCAGCCTGCCGCGGGAATTCTCCTGAAATCAGCCAGAGGCTGCCTGGGGAAAGGGATGGGCAACAGTCGGAGACTGGCTTGGCACCCAAATCCTCTTCTGCCGCGTCCTCCTAATCGTTATTTTCAAAACCTGAGACCTTAGGCGATGCAACGTGGCGTGTCAGAAAAAGCCCAAAGATTAGATTGTAAGAAAAGAAAATAGCAGCCATGCTTTTTCAAAGACCGTGTTACAGGGGCTTCGTCAGGCTGTGAGATGAGAGCCTGAAGTGGCCAGCAGTTTGGGTCTTGAAAGATCGCTGAATCACGCGTAGTTGCTTGGGTGAGTGGGCCCGTACACTGTCGTGACACAGGTGGAAGGAAAAACTCCGGTCACCATATTTTCTCCGGTGACCAGGGAACAATGAAGGAAATCACCTGGGTGATGTTGGTCAAAAGATGACACAGTGGACTTCCGGGAAGATGGCAGTACAGAAAGCAGCAGAGTGAATACCCTCCCTGAAAGATACAGTCCAGATGCTGGAATGTAGCATCATGGGGAAGACAAGAAGGAAGGATGTGGGTCCTGGGGACCCAGGAAGAATCTTTAAGTGAGAACTGAAGCCCACAGAAACAGTAAAAAGAAAAACTTAAATGAAGAAGAAGGTGGTAGCTGGCGGCACCTTTGCCCATAGCCGGACCCACTGTGCAAGAGGAGCTGTTGGAACCTGGGGATACACGATCAAGGTCATATGGCGGCGGTGACCCTAGAGGCCTCTGCAGAGAGAGGCAGCATTGGAGGAGAGTGGTAGTGGACAGGAGCAGCAGACCTGAAGACTGAACTGGCTGGTGGTAAGTGCAGGGGACTCCATCCTCCCACAGGAGAAAGGGACTGGCCAGGAACCATTTTGGAGTCAGGCTGGATAAACCTGAAACCAGAACCACTCCCGGCTTCCTCCAGCAGCTCCTAGCTGGGCACAGACCCATGGAAATTGCTCGAACTGAGCCCTGCCCCTGTACGCATTCTAGGGACCATCTCAGAGGGTCCCTGCAGGTAGCCAGCTCTGTCAGGAGGTGGTGGCCAGCCCTGCCCCCACACACACTCCGCCAGTCATCAGGGAGTCAACGCAGGCTGGGAAAAGCAGCAGACAGCCCTGCACCAGCACACCCAATGGCCACCATCAGATACCCATAACCAGCACTGGCTAGAAGAACCAAACAGTATCACTTCAGAGAAATTGTAGCCAATGCAGGGAGTGCCTGGGACCCCAGTACCCGTTTGTTGAGAAGAACCCAGGAATATGGCAAGATGAAGAAGCGAAAAGCAGACTCTGGCCTCCAATCCAACTCCAGGAGAGGCAAACACAGAAGAGATCGGGAGTCACACATCTGAAGTTTCTGAGGTGATGGCAACTGAAGTAAAGAAACAACTTCGTGAGGCTATAACAGAAATTAGAACAGAAATAGTAACTCAGGTAAAAGAAGAAATGAAAAACATAATAAAAGAATTGCTAGGCATCACTCAAGAAGACATAGATCAAAAAATGGAGACACATAGGAAAATGAGGGAAACCTTGAATAAACAATATAAAAAAGATTTCAAAGCCGGGCGTGGTGGTGCACGCCTTTAATCCCAGCACTCGGGAGGCTGAGGTAGGCGGAGCGTTGTGAGTTTGAGGCCGGCTTGGGCTACAACGTGAGTGCAAGGCCGGCCTGAGCTACATAGTGCGACCCTGCCTCAAAAAACCAGGGCCGGGAGTTTGGCTCAGTGCCTTAAGCGCCTGCCCTGGCAGGCGCGAGGTTCTGAGTTCAATCCCCGGTGCCGCAAAAAAAAAAAAAAAAAAGATTTCAAATATATGAAACAGATTCAGCAAGATATTCAGGAAATTAAAAACTCCACTGAAAGCTAGCAAAACCATTTGAAAGAAGCTGAAGATAGACTTCTCAAACCTTGATGACAGGTTTGCAGCTTGTGATTGCAAAAGGAAAGATCTCTTAAAAATAACAAGGAACCTGGAAGTAACAATTCAACAGCTGCAAGACAGCCCAAAGAAGCATAACTTAAGAATAAAAGGTGTGAGTGAAAAAGCAGGGGTCAGCACAAATGACATTAAAAGTCTATTTACAGAAATAATATCAGAAAACTTCCCAAGCATGGGAAAAGGAAGTGACATTCAGATAAGTGAAGCATATAGAACTCCAGCTAGCCATAACCAAAATAAATCTACACCCAGACATGTAATAATCAAGATGCTAGAAAGTCAATACAAAAACAGTATTAAAAGCTGTTAGAGAAAAGAAACAGATCACCTATAAAAGAAAACCCATCAGAATCATGACAGATTTCTCAACACAAACCATCAAGTCAAGAAGAGCTTGAAGTATTTCAAGTCCTGAAAGAAAACAACTTCCAACCCAGATTGACGTACGCTGCAAAACTATCTTTCAAAATTAACGGAGAAACAAGATACTTCCATAACAAAGAACAACTGAAGGAATTCACGACCACCAAACCAACCCTACAAAGAATACTGAAGGGCATTCTAGACAGAGATAAAAAAGATCACAGCTCCAGAAACAGCAGCAGAGGGGTATCACCAAGTGGGACTGACAATTGAATGAAGAGGAAAAGTAGGCAGCCAATGGCAGAGACAAGGCAGTGCACGTTGGCCATAACTATTAATGTAGGTGGCCTCCATTCACCAATAAAAAGAAACACAGGCAGAGTGGATCAGAAGACAGGACCCACCAATATGCTTTATACAAGAAACACATTTAACTCGAAAGGGGGTTCATAGACTGAAAATCAAAGGAGAGAAAATAATGTTCTATGCGACAGGGAACCAGAAAGAAGTTGGGGTAGCATACCCATTGGCCGCAGAGGGGACAAGAAAGACATGGTACTTTTATACAATGAAAAGCTACTCAGTTATAAAGAAAGATAACCTCAAGGATCTTGTCGGTAAATGGATATAACTAAAGATCATGCTCATGGATGAAATGATCCAGAGTCACATGGGTGAGCATCATGTTATCTCCCTAGTACAAAAAAACTAAAGGATTTAGCAGGATTTGATGTACACAATACATATTGTAAAAATGAAAAGGGAGGAAGCATCTAAAAAGGGAAGGCAGTGGCCGTTGTTAATCTATTATCATGATTTGAATCCCATATTGTTTTCATTGTTCTGGTTAGTTTGCTTTTATTTTGGTTTGTCTAATTTTATTATATTTGATGGCATGGACAGTTATTTCAAAGATAACAAAATACATTATGGTAGCCATTATTGATATCCTATCACCTTGTTTTGAAACCCTGTATTGCTTTCATTGTTTTGTTTTGAGTGATTTTATTCTATTTTGATTTGTTTGATTGTATTATATCTGATAATATAGACAACTACTTAGAAGATAACAAGAGACATTATGGTAACCAGTGCTGTTTTACTATTGTTTTGAAGTCTTGTATTGCTTCCATTGTTTTGTTTTTATTGGTTTTATTCTGTACTATTTAGTTTGATTATATTACGCCTGATGGTATGGGCAGTTATTTTGAAGATAACAAGAGGTATTATGAGGGAAACGGAGGAAAGAAGGAAGGGAAAAGGAGAAAGACATAAATTTGTATACATGTATGCATAAGATAGCTAAAATGACTATACTACTAAATGTATTAGTTATTGAAAACGAACAGTTAATACTCATATGATTAGATCAATTTTACATGTCTATATCTGTTAATCTAAAACAACCCTTTGGAAGGTAACAATATGCAATATTACAACCCATTGTCAAATTCCAATCATCTTGTTTTGTAAACCTATAATGTTATTGTATTGGATTTGTTGTTGTTTGTTTGTCTCTTTTGCTTTTTGGTTTTCTTTTCTGTGTCTTTTTTCTCTTAAATAAAAAACAAGACGACATGGCAGTGAGAATCAGGGTTTCGGCCAGGTCTTGGAGATGCAGCCCATCAGTACATGAAAAAGAGGTCTCGAATTTTCATGGAAGGAAAAGTAGACCATGGTGAACACATGGAGAAAAATAACGCGAGGCCATAAGCAACGCTGACCATCGCTGACAACATTATCTTTTTGAGCGACCAAACAAAAGGAATGAACAGACACTCCTTTGGCCATTGTTTGGCAGTCTCATTTCTAAATCATGTAGAGTCTTTATAGTTCTAAGGACAAGAATTAAAATATTTTATAAAACAAACAAACAAAAAAAAAAACCCGAGATCTTACTTTTTCGCAGTAGCGCCATGTATGTCTGCGTGGGTACAAGCCGGCACCTGCAGATGGAAAAATCGAATTTTGTATAAACGGAAACCGACTCAAAGTCACCCACAAGTGCTCTGGACGATGTCTTCCCCAAAAGCCTGCTGGGTTGGGAAGTTGGCAAACCTTGGAACCGCTGACTGCTCTAAATCTAGAGTTTTGTGAAAGAAATAAATATTTCTTGATCCTTGTGGCTGAACAAACCATACAATGGGTCCCCAAGAAACGCTTTTTTCTTTTTCGTTTGTGTGGTTTGGTTTCTTGGCGCAGGGTCTCACTATGTTATCCATGCTGACCTCGAACTCACAGTGATCCTCCTGCCTCAGCCTCCTGAGTGCTGGAATTCCACGTGTGCACCACCGCACCCGGATAGAAACACTCTTTTGTCTTCAGGGTTTCTAACCTTCTCCAAAAAGAGCCCAGGAGCTTCCGGAGGCCCTTGAGGAAACAGAACGGTCCTCATGCAATCTTTCACCGTAGCCCGATGGTGACTGAGTCCCCCCCGGAAGCCCAGTGCTGTGCTATGGGCCGGGGTGACGCCGGGTCCCTGTCCTCAGGGGGCTCCCGGGACCATGGAAAACAGCAGAGCCACTGGAGCAAGCGTCACGAAGGAGACAGAGGAGGGCTTGGGATACGATGAGCGGGGTGGACACTGTGCCAGAAAGGGAAATTCGGGGAGGCCGCCGGGGAGGTGGCGCTGGACCAGCAGGACGAGCATGGTGGGGGGAGAATTCCGGGTAAGGGGACCAGGGCCCTGAGGCCAGAAAGAGCTTTCACTCCAGGAGCCCACGGAGGCTGGCGAGGCGACCAGGGAGGGCTGGCCGGAAGGGGCGGCCGAGGGACAGGACAGGTCTGACAGCGCCGGCGGGAGCTGAGGGCTCCCAAGAAGTGACCGCTGGAGGGAGACCACGGCAGGGCTGTCACTCACCCAGGAGGACCTGTCCTGGGCCAGTGGGTTCAGGGGGTGCTAGGGAGCCTGGAGGTCTAATAGTCAGTCGTCAACCTTCTGCTGTATCCACCTGGGCTCACACTGGACATGGTTCGTATGTCAGGTCAGCGAGGGGGGTGGCGCGGGAGCCAACTCTGGGACTCTCCGAATCCAAGGAGATGGCATGGCCTGAACCTCTGCCATCCTGATTTCTCGGCTGTCTGACAAAGCCCGTAGACCCCTTCCAGAGTAAAATATTTCAATGCTTTAAGAGTGTGCTGTATTGCACTCGGGAGGCTGAGGTAGGCGGAGCGTTGTGAGTTCGAGGCCGGCTTGAGCTACAACGCGAGCACAAGGCCAGCCTGAGCTACATAGTGCGACCCTGCCTCAAAAAACCAGGGCCGGGAGTTTGGCTCAGTGCCTTAAGCGCCTGCCCAGGCAAGTGCGAGGCTATGAGTTCAATCCCCGGTGCCGCAAAAAAAAAAAAATAAATAAATAAATAAGAGTGTGCTGTATTATAAAGAAAATGTAAAGAAAAGGAAGCTACCAGAATATTAAGGGGAGCTGGACGTGGTGGCACACACCTGTCACAGCACTCAGGAGGCTGAGGCAGGAGGATCGTTGTGAGTTCAAGACCAGCCTGGGCTACAAAGGGAGCTCAAGGCCAGCCTGAACTACATGGTGAGACCCTGTCTCAAAAAAAGGCAAAAAACAAAATAAAATCAGCTCGAGTTTAGCAGGGGCGGAGCTGCAGCTGCGCTGAATTCCGAGTACATAGGGGCGGCGTGACCTGAATGAAGGAGGGGCGCTAAGGGCACTGGGCTGGCCATGCCACGGAGAGGTCAGTACTGCGCCTGCGCCCTGCTGAGAGGGTCGGACTCGCAGAACCAGAGCGAAGGGAGGAGAAGAGGGCAGACTTCCGGCTCAGGACAGAGACGAGGTGGCGCGCTAGGGTGCACCGCGGGGGCCGCAGGAACACAGTGTGATCTGAAATCACCTGCGTGTTTTTACCGCGCGCACACAAGGTAACTAGGGAAGGCGAGCGAGGTGTTCACTGCCTTGATTGTGGGAATTATTTCACGTGTGACTATCAACACACCACACAGTGTACCCCGAAGGTATATAACTGTTATGTGTCGATTTTGTTAATAAAGCCGAAGAACACAACAAATACCCCATTTCAGGAACTAAAATATGCCGGGCGTGGTGGTGCACGCCTATAATCCCAGCACTCGGGAGGCTGAGGCAGGAGGATCGCTGCGAGTTTGAAGCCACTCTGTGCCACACAGTGACTTCAAGGCCAGCCTGTACTACATAGCGAGACCTGTCTCAAAAAAAAAAAAAAAAAAAGAACTAAAATTCTATTTAAGTGTTCTTAGCAATCACTATCTTTTCTTTTTTGTTTGACATAGGCTCTTGCTATATAGTTCAGGCTGACCTTATAGCCCAAGTTAGCCTTGAACTCGGCAATCCTCCTGCCTCAGCCTCCCAAGAACCACCACGCCTGGCAACTTTCTATCATTTTAATTATCATTAAAATATTTATAAGAATATGGTTGACTCCTTAACAATTATTTATGCCTGTAGAACTGGAAACTCTAAAAACAGGATCTACAATTCGAAAAGAATGTTCAAAAGAGTCTAATTACTATATCCCTTCCTGAAATAAAACACAACAGACTGAAAAACGATGAATCCATTATCCGAGAACTATGAAATCTGATCGCATGGGGTTCTTTTAGTTTATAGATGCTGTGTTGTAACTTCACTGGCTGTAAATTTTTAAGTGCAGAGTGCTTTACTGGGTAGGAGAATATTTATATTTTCTTTTTCAGGACTAAACAAAAGTGAGGGAAGGCAAGGCAGTTTTCTGCAAGGAGTTGGAGATTCTTGGGTCTGTCAGGGGGCGGGCTGGGCGCTCCCGCTGCTGGGACACACACGGGCCACCTGCAGCTCACACGGGCCACCTGCAGCTCGGAGGAGGCGGGGCTGACGCACGGTCCCAGGCTGTGGAGGGGACAGGCAGGGGCAGCCGTGGCGGAGGGAGGAGACAGTGAGCGGGGCGGGGCCTGCCAGGGAGGGACCAGAAGCCGGAGAGCGTCCCAGGGCCACTCGCCGCAGCCCCCTTGCTCCCACTGGACCCCACTGCATTCGGCTCTGATGTCGCCAGTGGACTAAGCCCTCCGCGAGCTCAGCACCCTCCTCCTCTCTCACCCTCCGGGGTCTCCGGGCGAAGACGGCGACGTAGATTAACCAGCACGATGCGCCCTGCTCAACCTGACACCCAGCCGTGTCTCACTGAACCATGTTCAGTCTCCAAATAAACATGATAACCAAGTCGTAGTCCTCGCTATCATCCCATGTACACAACCAGAGAGGCACAAATCCCTGCCCCTAGGTCCGGCACCACTCATGAGTCCGAATCTGGCTGGGGGTTCAGTTCAGCAGCACAAGCGCCTGCCTGGCAAGTGCGAGGTCGTGAGTTCGATCCCCGGTTCAAAAAAAAAAAAAAAGTCTGAGTGTGAAGTAGCACTCACAACCCAATCCCAGCACTAGACAATGAGCCAATCACAAACTCCAGACTCAGCCGCCCCGGAAAAGCCCAACCCCTCATGGCCACAAGAGGATGGGGGGAGGGGGACACATCCAGACACAAACCATAGCAAGGACCAAAGCAGGCCCAAAACCCAGCAAAGCAAATGTCGCACCCTACGGCTGTGTGTCTGGCATCGAGGGCATGTGGTGGGGTGATGTGAGCTCCCAAGGGCTCTCGCGCCCAGCCCCACAGCCCCCCGGGGCAGCCCACGTGGCCTCTCTCTCGGGCTGGCTCTACTTACCACCTGCAACTCTCCTCAGTGGACATTCTATCTTCCCGGCGTCTCCGACTGCCCGGGTCTCCACTGCAGCTTTGGCTTCCCTCCCATAGCTTCATGCATTGCTCTCTCGGGAGCTGCTGGCAGGGGCCCTAATCCTGTCACTTCTGCCTGGCCTCTAGCGCTTCCTTTGAAGTGGGGGTGAAGCTCCCACCCCCCCATAATTCCTGCACTCTGCATGGCTGCACATCAGCATCATGTGGGCCATGCCAAGCTTTACCACCTGCTCAAGCAGTGGGCAGGCCCCCTCACATCCAGGCTACAGAGGCTTCTGAGTGCCTGGACACAGGAGCACAGTGAAATGCATCCTGGGGAACCAACTTGCTGGTTCTGAAGCAGGGTTATGGGCCTGCTCTTGTCTCAAATGGAAGATTTACACTTTCGTGCCCCTTGAACCTACAAGCAGTCTCTTGCTAGTACAGTCTCCTTATTCCCCACCTCCTGAACTAAAACCCGAAACCTCTTGGCATACAATCTTTGATTTCATCCCTTTCTCTGTAAATTCCCTCCTGAGGAAATCTTACAGCTTTATTTTTTTAATTTTATTTTAAAGAGGATAAGACCAAGGAAAATAAAACAATAAAATCAATCAAAATAAACCAGTATCAGTGATATAGGACTTTGAGACCTTACGAAACCAACAATAGTTACCATACTGCCTCTTGTTGTCCTCAAGTGGCTGCAGGTACCATTGGACACAGTAAAAACCAAACAGAACAGAATAGAATAAAAACAATAAAAACAAAACAATGAATGCAGTAAAGGACTTCAAAACAAGCCAATAGTAAATTTGAAACAGCTACTTTAGTATGTCTTGCTATTTTTCAAATAGCTGCTCAAGTCATCAGATTTAACATAATCAAACAAAACAAACAAGAATAAAACCCAGCCCAACAAAACAATGAAAATGATATGGTTTCCCAGTCGGACTCACTTCCTGGTGAGGCCTGGTTCTCTCCCTCTGGCGCAGACTCACGGAGACAGGCTTGGGTGCGGCTCCAGCTTTGAACATCACTTACATACTGACACGTTTCTGTCACCAGGCCAGACCCCCCCCAGAGATGGTGGTACTAAAATCCAACCAGCTACCTGGCATCGCCACTTGAAGGCCTCCCAGGTCCAGACTGAGCCCCTGATGACCCCCAAATATGCTCCCTTCCCCAGTCCACCCCAGCAAACCCATTCACCTCATCCCTCCAGCCAGAAATGAGCTCGGTGTCGCCTGACCCCTCTCTGTTCCTCCCTCTCCACACGGAGACCGATACCAGATCCCGTGCACCCTCCTCTCCAGGTGAGTCCAGGATCCCCCCAGCCCCAGGGCCCGGCCCCATCTCCATCGTTGTCTGACCACGTTTGCTGCCCCCGACAGCTGCCCTCCTAACCGAGCAGCCACCGTGAGCCAGTGCTGCGAGGAGTCAGCCCTCGGGCCGCTCTGCTCAGACCGTCGCGGCCTTCCTGCCCGTCTCAGTGGAGCCGGAGCCCACGCCCAGGACCTCACGCAACGCCCAGGCCTCCCTGCCAGGGACTCCGGCTGCCGAGCCTTCCCACTGCGCTCTCCTCTGTGGGCCAAGTTCTTCTGGGATCTCCAGGGCCTTTCTCCACCCCTCGCTTTCCTCAGACCCTGAGCCCAAAGTCCCGAGCCCAGCCAGGATGCACACATTTCATCTCAGCATCCACCGGCACCCGAGCACTGCTGGGTCACCCTGGCTTATTGCCGGCTGCCCAGATACTCCATCAGAAGCTCACGAAGACAGGGCTATTGGTCTCTTTTGCTCATTGATTTTTTTTGAGACAAGGGCTCACTTGAACTCACTCTGCAGCCCAAATTGGCCTTGAACTTGGTTCTTTGCCCCCAAGGAGAAAGGGGTCTGCTAAACTTCCAGGAAGAAAGGAAGTGAACAGTGGACAGTCACATCCCAGGGACAGAAGCACAGCGCTCTGATGGGAGCCTGGAACTGGACCCTCAGTGAGCTCCTGCCGGGCGTCCCCTGTGACAGTAAAGGGTCCGTCCCAGGGAGCCACTGCTGGGCAGAGGAATTCCCGGGAGAGGCCCTGGGTGGTGGCAGCTGGGGCTGGTGCAGCAGAGGGAAGGAGCCTCAGAGGAGGCTGGCACAGCTCAAGGTGCTCATGGAAGCATCTGCATGGGGAGCTGTCCCACCAGGTGCTAGAGAGCTGGGCTGTGGTCCATCTAGGAAGAAAACGCTTTGAGACCTGGCCACGGCTAAAGGGTTCAACAAGAGGCAAACGTGGGAAGGATACATCTGAAAAAAACTCCAAAAATCAGAGCCCCCAGTGATACTCTACATGCTAACTCTGATTGGTTGGCAGGGGCTTTCAGGGTTGCTAGGCTGAGGAAAAACCTAGAGCCATTGCCTGACTCCATAGAGGAGCTGTGCTTTGATTGATTAATTCTGTCTGCCATGGGTGCAGGTAGGAGAGGACAGAGAAAGGACTTGGCGTATTAGTCATTTTCCCGTTGCTGGGACACACTATCTGACGCCCAGGGCTTGGAGGAGAACAGGTTAAATTTGGCTCACGGTTTCAGGGGATGCAGTCCACGATCGATCGCTGGCTGCACGCAGGAACAGCACTGGAGAGCGAAACTGCTCAGCTCATGGTGGCCAGGAAGCAGAGCAGGGAACAGTGCCACAGAGGTAGGGGTGAGGGAGCAGACAGAGCCAAGGTCACGGCTGCTTGGCCACCCAGACACACTCAAAGAGAGCTTCACCAATGCTATGCTTCTCCCAAGCCAACCAAGTCACACGCCAATGTCAACCATCACACCGGGGACTCAGACAGGAAGAGGAAGGTGGGGCCGCAGACGACTTCAATAGGACAGGCTGCATATACCAACGGGAATGTCACCAGCTCTGCCACAGGACAGGTACCCAGTCAAGGATGCCACCACCACCCCAGGCCCCGCCTCCTAAAGCCCCACT
>RJWM01049978.1:0-10924 GCA_004363535.1 Dasyprocta punctata
AGACAGAATACAGAGATGGAGAGAATACAGGGATGGGGATAGACACATGAAGAGACAATACAGAGATGGAGAGAGACAGAGATGCAGAGACAGAATACAGAGATGGGGAGAGACAGAGATGCAGAGACAGAGAATACAGAGATGGGGAGAGACAGATGCAGAGACAGAGAAAGAGCCGGCGGCCAGCGGCTCTGGCCCGCAGTGGTGACAGCCGGGGACACCCAGGCTGCTCTCACTGACCCAGACCAGAGTCTTGGAGGAGACGGAAGTGAACTGGGCACAGCTGCTCCCCGCTCCGTCCCCCGGGCCGCGGGCAGCGGGGTGTGGCTGCACGGAGAGGGCCTGGGGCTGGTCTGGGTCTTCTCCGCCGTGACTCTGCTCGTGAGATGTTCTGTAGCATTGGGTCAGGATCTTCACGCTCACATAACTGCACCCTGCCTGCGCAGGAATCCTGCTGAGGCCCGTCCTTCCTGGAGACTCTCTGTGGACCTGAGAAGTCTGTTCTGGGATTGAACCAGGGCCGCTGCCCTGAGCCATGCCTCCAGCCTGTTTTTACTCTGAGACAGGGTGTTACTAAATTGCCCAGGCTGGGCTCGAACTTCCAATCCTCCTGCCTCAGCCTCCCAGGGTGCTGGGATTATAGCTGTGCACCATTACAGCCAGGCTGGTTGTTGGTTTTATGTTAACCCTGAGTACAGAAATACCAAGACTTTTATCTTTAAAATGAATGTAGGAAAGTGAGGTGTGGATACCAGTATTGTGTCAGGGACCGATATTGAGAGGTTGGAATCAATTATTTAGGGTTTATTCATGCGCTGTTTCTACACCAGTGATTGCACAGATACTGCCGAGGTGCCTGCCTGCAGGCTGTGATGGGCGTGACCTCTGCCGGGCAAAGGGGACCTGTCTCCCAAGCCCTGCTGCTCGGCAGTTGATCCCCACATTCTGGCCTCAGCCTGCAGCTCCGACCCTGTTCCAATCCGCCTGTTTTTCAGTTCTGGGCGATGGATGACTACTGGTTGCAGGCCAATCTCTATCTCGGGCTGCAGGACTCTGACCTGGAGGACCAGAGGCCGTACTGCTTCAGCCTCCTGGCTGGCCAGGGGAGGAGCCACGTCTTCACGGTGGAGCTGGGCACAGAGCTGGCCGTGTGGGAGAAGGCGTTCCAGAGAGCAACGTTCTTAGAGGTGCAGAGGACCGGGGTGAGCTTGTGCGCGATACCCAGGGCATAGTGATTAGGGTGCAGGGAGCAGTTGTGTCAGTGTGCACGGACTGAGGGGGGGCGTGGTCCGTCCGACCACCTTGCAGAGCAGTGGTTCACACTGCACAAGGCGCACACAGGAAGCAGGAGCCACTGTGTGGCACAGGGCGACACGGGGCTTTGCTTCTGCGTTTACACCTCGGGTGAGGACGGGGCTGGGGTGCTTTCCAGCCGGTGTCCCCGGGAGGTGAGACTTCCGGCCCTGCTTCCTGGGACAGAACCGTCACCTGCAGGGGAGCACAGTGTGTCCTGTTCTGAGGCCCTCAGCAGCCCGTGTTCTCAACTGTCACGGTCCGCGGGGAGCCCCAGCAGCCTGCGTGTCTGCACTGCGTCTCCCCTCTTCGGGGCAGCATATGAATCACTAAATTTAAATGCGTATTAGCTGGATACGATGTGCTGTGTCCTCGCTGGTTATTGTGGGTGGATAATGGGACCCTTTCCCCCCTACACTGCTAGAAACTAATGTGACAGGAGACAAAGAGGGAGCGTGTCACCGAAGGCCTGCGGTCACTGCTGGCCTGGTGCCGACAACCCTGAAAGCCTGAACTTAGCGGGGGCAGGCGCTGCTGCGTGAGATACACGTGTGCCTGTGGAATGTGCGGATCCAGCGCGCCGCTCGCCTGCACCCAGGCCGCCAAGGTGCACGCAGGCTCTGGGACGGGCTGAGCTGTGACCGCCGCACAGATGCTGTCCTGGGTCCGGCCGTGCGGCAACATCGCACCCACAGGTCTGGGGGACACAGAGGCCGGCTCCCCGCTTTCCCAGCCGCTGCCTCCTCGGCTGGAGCTGGCATCGCTCGGGGGCTGGGGCTGCCCCTTGTCACTGCACCCCCTCCTCAGGGACCTGCTCAGAGGCATGGTGGGTTTTAGCTGTGGAGAAACCAACCACTGGAGACATCTGTATCCCTGCAGGGCTGCTGGCTGTGGGGCCAGGACTTCCTGTGTCACTTTCTTTCCAAAGACTGCAGTAACCACTTTGTTTCTAACTTCCAACGGGAGACATGGGTTGCGCCTGGTGGCCGGCAGAGGCGGCCTCCCAGTGGGGACAGTTCAGGAGCAACCGGCTGTTGGAAGAGGAGAGAAAGACCTGACAGTTGGTGAGGACAGAGAAGGCATCGAGGTGCCCAGGTGGACCCTACAGAAAACGCTTCCCGAGATTCAGCATTTGGCTTTTGGATGAGCTTGGCTCAAGCTCAGGAGAGCTGGCCCCCTGGGCTGCTGAGGGTGCCCTTCTGAAATGAGGCACCGCCCACACATGTAGGGCCCAGTCTGGGGTCCAGCTCTGGGCACCAGTGGCTCGGACCTAGACCCGGAGAGGGTGATGGCCTTCGGACTGGCCAGGTGGACTCATGGCCCTGCCTTTTCCTTTCTCCTTGCATGAACTTTATGAGACAGCGCTGCAGACAGCAGTACAGATTGTGCAAGTCGAGGACTCTAACACACACACACACACACACACACACAGACACACACACCCTGCAGGGCAGCTGCGAGACTGACATCCGTGTTAACACTCCAGGCTTCACGTGCTTGCACGCGTTACTCAGCTGTAAACTGGGTCTAAAGTGCAAGCGTTGATTTCCTTTCACTAAGGAGACAACGCGGGTTCAGGAGAACCGCGTGGCTTCTCCAGGGTCACCTCGCGGCTGAGCCGCCGTGGATTCCTCCCTCCTAAGAATTTCCATCCTGCAGGTCACCACCCTTTCACCTGAAATGTGCAGCCTTCCAAGTGGCCGAGGAGGAAGGGGCGCAGGCCCCTGGGACAGGGCTGGCCAGTGCGGACGCACTAAGCCGGAGCCGCCTCGGTGGATTTGCGAAGCAGGCTTTCTTTGCCCCACCTGCCATCTCTACATTGGCTTGTTTCATTAGTTTTTTTCCACTATATGCTCACTTTGGTTTTATTCCAGTTCAAGACTGAGTTTAAAGTCTCCAGAAGACCCAGAGGCTCCCAGGTCGGTGACAGTGACCCCTCATTGCTGTGGCTGGGTGGTCGTTTTCCTGCCCTCGTGGCTGGGCTGCGGCTCCTCTGTGGTGACTCCTGGGCAGTGGCCCTGCCCTGCGTTCCTGCGTGGGCCACAGTTCTAACCTGCTCAGGGGCAGCTCGCAGCATTACTGAAGGCAACATTATTTAAAACAAAGTCTGACGGCCATGGATAAACCACGAGACCTTCCTCTTGCTGGTGTCTACCTGATTGCTATTTCTTCTCTTGGAATGACTTTTGCAAATTTAAACAAGTGATGTGAAAAAGCACTTTTCACCGAACTGTGCAAAACATAATTTCCTCGAACACTAAAAATTAATTTTGAAGATAAACTTCTGAGAAATACCAGGCTTGAGTTATTTTTTTTAATCTCCTACTGCTCCTGAGAGGATGTATAATACCAGACGGAATGCCACCAAGATGTTTTATTGCTGCTCCTGAAAAAATAATAAATCAGGAGGACCTAAGAGAAAGTCAATGAAATATTAAATAGCGCTCAGATTAGATTTATGGGACTCATTAAAAGACAATTATTGACTCCCTACCGGACGCTCCCATTTAATTACACAATTAAGTCTTAGATTATTTTCATTACAAGCATGAAGCATTATGAAACTTTAGTTTACCTGGTTGTTTTCAGATATGGTTTGGCGGTCAGGTCTATTTGGAGTTAAAACCATTCATATAACTGGATTCCACCGGAACCCACCTGCAGCCCTGGGGTCCCATTTGGAGTACAGGGGCAATGAGGGTGTCCGTCAGCAGGGCGAGGAGTTAGCGAACGAGACATTCCAAGGCCTACTGAGTGTTTCTGGGGACATCTTAGGGAACACGGGGTTCTCGGGGCTGTCACATTCATTTGTTTTTAGTGGAGCAGTGCCTGTTGGGACACAGCCTTTCCAAAGCCGAAACAGCCACCTAATGTCACCAAGCAAGGAGGGACCAGCCCAAGATCGGGCATCTCTACGGGCCTCTGGGGCCTGGGGTCCTCTGGTTTGTATATCCGGGCTTTAAAAACAAACCTTTTGACTGAGGGGGTTAATGTGACAGCTACCCTGCTGAGCAGAACTGTTCATGTGTTCTCAGAATGAATGTTTTTTTCCAGTCAAAAACATACCTGTGCAGCTGGCAGGGAGAGGTGCTGTGTTTCACCGTGGACTTCGCCCTGGGATTCACCTGCTTTGACAGCAAGACCAAGGTAAGGCGGAGGGTCCGTGAGTGCTGATGCTGGGGGCGCATCTCACGGCCTCCCAGGGGTGCTAGCACTGGAGAATGGCCCCTGTGGCTGCGAGTGCTGACGTTTGAGCACAGGGTCTGAACTGAGGCTGCGTAGACTCTGTCTCCTCACAGCACAGGCCCCAGGGTTCTCAGCCAGGCCGCCTGGACGGTGCTTGGTGACCACAGTTCCCGTCGGGGTGGAGATGGGGGAGGAGGCGGCGCAGGAGGAGTTTTCTTGAGCCCCTGCGGAGGAACAACCCAGGGCATTAAAATAAACACTGTGAAAGAAAGTGTTGACTGTTGCTGGTTTCAAACCTGAGCATTTCTGGGGCTGCAACCCAGCAGCCACACATGGTGGGGTGCATCCAGCGCTGGTCCTGGGACCCGGATGCTGCCCTGGAGTCCAGCTTCCCTTGGTCTGAAGATGCCACCGTGAGCGAAGGCACGACCTGCCTCACTGTGAATGCGTGAGTCCACCGTGCCACAGACGCGATGGGGAAACGTTCTGCAGACCCGGCCCACGGTCTGTGCTGTGATTGTGCCGGACCTGACTTCCTGCTGCCCGAGAGTGCGTGCAGTGGGAAAGCCCCTGCAGGAGGAATGCTGCTGTCCGCAGACAAGACGTCAGCCCGCTGAGTGTGAGGAGCTGACTGGCGCCTCGGGCCAGGCCCGCACTGGGCGGTAGCTTGTTCACGGAACACAGGTCGGTTCATACTCCGCTGCGTTTGTGGCTAGTATTAAAGTAGCAAAGCCCTCGTTTCCAGGCCTGGGGCTGCCTGCACCTCTTCTGATTGGTTGCTGTGAATCTCCAGTTTTTACAGAAATCCGGTCTGTTTGGGGATTTTCCTGCTTCGCGTGATGATTCAGTGTGATCGTGTGGCGCCTGGCATGAGTGACTCCATTCTGTCTGGCATTTAGGGCCTCAGGCTGGAACTTAGCCCCAGATAGTGACCTCAGCCAGGCTTGGTGGTGCATGCCTATAACCGAGCACTTGGGAGGCTGAGACAGGAAGATCCAAGTTCAAGGCTAGACCGGGCTACATAGAGCGATCCTGTCAAAAAGAAGGAAGGAAAGGACCGGAGAGGAGAAAAACGACAAGGAAAGGAAAGGAAGGGAAAAGAAAGGAAAGGAAAGGATCCTGCCAAAAGAGTATCCTCCCAAAAAAGTCACTGAATACCCCAGCTTGGTTATGAGCATGGCAATGTGACCAGGGTTTCTGCTGCCCGAACCTTTCCTGGCATCGCAGCCAGGCACAAGCACAGCCCCAGCCTCTGCTGGGACCCTGTCTACACCACATGCAGCTTCTCGTCAAGCCTCTGAAAGCTTGTCTTCGCCCAGCTGTCTGAGCTTCTGCTGGAGAATTGGTGCTGATTCCCATGAGCTCGGGTCTGCAGCCAGCACTTTGAAGCTGACCCCTCCTTGGGGGACGACGACCCTCGCTTCTGCCTGCTCTGGTCCCACAGAGCAAAGGTTTCTGCCGGGACGAGGGCGCCCCCTAGGGGATGTTGGGCGTTATCTGGAGATGTTTGTATCCTGATTTATGGGGCATTTCTCCTGCATCAGGGCTTTTCGTGGGGGACCCAAAAGTACTGCTCAGCACCCCAAAGTGTACAGAAAGCCCCCACCCCAGAGATTATTGGACCCAACATATTATTATCCCAGAGGCTAAGAAACCCTGAGCTGAATCGGGAGGTTGCTTCCTCTCCAGAATTCTGGGACTAGAAAATTCACAAGGCCACTTTACTTCCAGGGAAACTGCTAGGGTGTTTCCCATTAGGCGACACACACAGTATTCATGGTAGTAATAAATACAGTAGTATTTATTAGTATGGTGTAGTAGTAATAAATACAGTAGTAAAAATACACGCAGTATTTATAGTAGTAACATGGGATTTCCCAGGCTCACACACACCGGTAATCACCCCCTCACGGGTGCACGGCACCGGGAAGTCGGACCGTTGGCGTGTTGTTTCTGAGCCACAGCCTGGCTTTAACAGAGGGCCTGTGAGAGACGACTTGTGGCTGGGGGCAGCTCCAAGGCTCAGGCGAGCCCCTGGCTCTGAGCCCCGGCACCGAGGAAACTCAGAGATGATCCTGATGACTCAGATCTTGCCGATTGCCCAGACTGTCACACTGGATGTCCACGTGGGCCTCCCCTCAGACACACACCGGTTCCAGTTTGAAAATTCCCCATTTCTGAGCTTGCCCAGGAACGATGCCACAGTTATTACCAAGCCCCAGTTCACCCGCCATCCTCTGACTGTGTTCAACATCAATAAAGAGGAATTAAGTGGGAAAAGAGACATGTTTCCCGCACTTACGTAGCAAATGAGAAGACATTCATTAGTTCTGGATTTGATATCACTAACCAAGAATAAACTACAACACTGTTCCGGCTAGCAGAAATGAGAGACACCACTCGCCAGAGGAAGGTGTCACCTGCCATGTCCTGCCGGGGGTTGGGACACGTAGCTTCACAGCTTCTCTGGCTGTCTCTGTTTGTCTCACGGATGTCCTGTTTCTGTCATGATTAAACCAAAGCAAGAGAGAAGCTAGAAACAGAGGCGGAGCTGGAGGATGGAGGGGCGGCTGGTGCGTGGACATTTGGCCACCAAGCGGTGACAATGCGGAAGAAGTTGGAGGGACAGGAGGACCACAGGTCCTGTAGACCCCAAAGCAAAGGGGGATTCCCCGTATTTACTGACTGCTTGGGGGCATTTTGAAAAAAGAGACTCACCTCTGCACGTTGCCTTCTATTCCAGATCTTCCTCTTTCTTTCTGGATGAATGCTCTGCACCCATAGCAGCAAGATTGCAGCTCCACAACCACATCCGGGCGGGCTGGGTGGATTGTCACCCAGGCCGGGAGCAGGGCTCCATGCTCCCAGAGCCTGACCCTTCTCTTGACTGGGACCCCATAATCCCACGGGGCTGAGTCAAGGGCTTGTGGGGCAAAACAGAAAGACCAGTTTGGGGGGCAATAAAAGGAAAAGGAAATACGTTTCTTGTTGGAAAGGAAATGAAGAGTTGGTTCGCTTCAGTGGGCAGAATAGAAGGGTTCTCCAGGCTCCCCAGGAAACGGCTGGGGAGGGAGCCCTGCTTGAATCAGGAGCTCCTAGCCCCAAGGATGGATTCAGAGCTCACTTGCTGTTGCCAGTGCTTTCAACACACATCTTCATCACAAGGGCAGTGAGCGCTGGTGACCGCCATTTACAGCACCTGTGATCCCGGCGTAAGCACTAGTGTGCGTCACATCAGCCATGTCTGTCTATCAGCCTGTTCTTTAGTTCCTAAAACCTCAGAAACGCTTTTCTGTCTTCAGAGATTGAGAACTAAAGTCAGGGTCCCTTCAGTCTTTATGCGTCGGATGGCGCGTCCTTGGCCCACCTATGTCTCCAGACACCCAGGCCTCTTCTAAGAAGGGCCCAGGTCTTGAAGTTAAACTGCTAACCAGATGCCTTCTAGGCAAAACATGCAGAAATTACATCCATGGTGCAAACCATGTTCTTTTTCTAAGAAAAATTCCTCTATAGTCATCACGTGAGAGGAAGCTTCAGGAAGAGTGGAAACGGACCGTTCCCGGCATATGTGGACAGGGGACTGAGAAAGTGCCATCCTCCCAGGGCCTTTCCGTGTCACCACCGAACATGGCTCAGGGCAGGAGGCCTGTCACCCGTGCCGACCACGCCCTCTGCATCTGGACCGTTCAGTGGTACATCCCAGACCAGGAGGAGCCGATGAGAGTTCTGCCTGGCGTCCTCAGCCAGGGCTCTGGAATACAGTCAGAACTTTATTATGCGACTGAACTGAGGGTGGGCATGTGGTTCTCACAAGGAAGCATTTTCTCAACACAGCCACACTGAGAAGTCACCTAAAACACTCAGTCTCAAGGACCTTAGGACTCTGTTAAGCAGTAGACGCGTCCATCACACAGATGTCTCTGCCCCTTTCTGTAGAAGGTATTTGTTAACAGCTGCTGGTGGCGCTGTGTAAAATGCTGGTTTATGCTATTCCTGGGATTTTGTCCTGGGACAGGGAGATCGCTCTCGGGCCTTTTCCTTCGTAACCCGGGTCAAACTGCTTGCTGCTGCTCTTGTTCCTAGAGTGGTCTGGGCATTGCATGTTGGGAGAGAAGTGTGGCAAATCTGTGTGTCTAGCATTTCTCTGGCTTCCACTGGTGACGTCCACGTGACCACAGGCTTCTCCTGTAAAGCCAGAGAGTAGATAACACCACAGACACGGCAGGGTGCAGTGGGTCGAGGGGGCCGGTCCCATCCATTCACGGCCCTCAGCCGCGCTGAGACGCTGTGAGCCGGGATCATGCGTGGACCGCAGCAGGAGGCTGTGGG
Source organism: Dasyprocta punctata (assembly GCA_004363535.1). Lineage (NCBI taxonomy): Eukaryota > Metazoa > Chordata > Mammalia > Rodentia > Dasyproctidae > Dasyprocta > Dasyprocta punctata. The sequence goes on from RJWM01049978.1 coordinate 8,809, forward strand.
GACGGACAGGACCATGGCGTGATGGTTGGCAGCCTCGGCACTGCTCGTCCTTGGTGACGGCCCCTCCCTTCACTGCTGCTGTCTGCTCCAGTGTCCCCGTGCCTCACAGAAGGTCTGTTCTGAGCCAGATGTGGTGAACCACCTGTCATCCCAGCACTCTGGAGGCCGAAACAGGAGGATCCCCAGTTTGAGCTCAGCCTGGGAAAATTATTGACTCTGTCTCAAAATAAAAAATAAATAAATAAAAGGGTCGAGGACTGTAGCTCCATGGTAGGGCACTTGCTTTGATGCTTACCTTGAAATACAATGCTTCTATCCAATTCCTAAATTCAGTGTAAAAGAAAGAAAGACGTGGTCACGAGTCCCGAACTCCACGTGTGAGTAGAGAATAAAAGGGTCAGTGGTCAGGTGACTTAGGTGTCTGTGAAATGTCTCCCTTTGCCCACCCCACCAGCTCTGTGACACTTTGAAAAAATATGTTTGTTACTTCCTAAAAAACACTTTTCCTAGAAACTCAACCTATACCTTGCTAAAAATAACTGCCTTTTCGCATCAGAATTTTCCTGGGAAGATGAAGATTTATTATAATAAAATACAGATCATTAAAGACTACCTTTTAGAGAAGATACCGCTATGTGGTTATTTGCCTCGGCCTCTCCGGATTAGAGTGGAAATGCATGGCGAGCCTTTCATCTCCAAGATGTCTTTGTTGCCGAGTGACTTTCGTGGTGATGTCAGAGGTGGCCCGACCCACGTGTCTTGTGCTGGCTCTCAAAGCCTAAGGTGGAGGGGTGCCCGGGAGCCATGGCTCAGGAGGTGTTGGTCACAACCAAGTCTTCATTTTTGTCTCCCACAGGTCTGCCAGGCTCAGGCCTAACCGTGGGTATTTGGAAAGAGGATGGAAGTCTTAGGGTGCTTTCAGGAAGCCAAGCTCAGAAAGCCCGGGGGGTAGAGGAATGGGGACTATAGATGGTAATGTGACCTTGAGACCTGGGGCTGGGGTGGGGACCGAGGGGTAGACAGACGGTGCACATGGGACCAGCAACAGACAAGAGGCTTGATGCTGTCCATGCTGAGGTAGACCAGATGGCTGTAGAAGATGGCGTTTAGCTATAGATTTCTTAACTATTAACAGATTTTTTAAAAAAATAAATGAACTCTCGCTTGAGAATAACTAATTCCATTCCCTTACAGAATGTGCTCTGGAGGTTTAAATTCTCCCAGCTGAAGGGGTCTTCAGATGATGGCAACACTCGAGTAAAGCTGCTATTTCAGAACCCCGACACCAAGCAGATCGAGATGAAGGTAGGGAACTGACACACATGCAGACACGAACAGGGAGTGTGCAAATGTCCACGTAGGCATGGACACGCTGGTCCTGCATGTGAACCCTCCTTAAAAGTCAGACAAGAGACATGCAAGACAGCCTCTGTCTCCTACAGAGGTTCTAACAGCTTAAAATGGTGGTCAATGAAACTGGTCATTGGAGTCTACTAAAGTATCACGAGTTTCTTAGTAACTGTTAGCAGCAAATCCATAATTGAAAATATTCCAGAGGCCAACATATTCCAGAGGAAGAGCTGTATGAAATGCACCAGGGGTTTGACGCCTGTCTGTGATGTCAAGAATGGACTTCTCCGTTCATTCAAAGGACTTTCAATGTAATGTCCCATTCATTGCATTATGATGTCAACAGGTCCTGGGGATGGGGGACAAGGTTCCAGAGAACCAGAACCCTGGGCAGGCAGGGAGACTGAGGGAGAGACTTGTGGTCATTTTGTAGCTGGACTTTTACCTGCACTGACCTCACCAGCTTGGGTGAAGTTAGAACTTGCCCCACCAGTTGGTTTGAGCAATCAGTTAAGGTCTCTGACAAGGCAGCGGCATGGAATGTCACCTTTCCTGTGTCATGTCTGCCACCCTCTTCACCCTGTTGTGGGTGAGAGCCTGGGGTGGCACTGTGGCCCTGCAGATTTTGTGTCAAGGGTGCCCCGGTGGCTTCCACAGAGTACTGCTGTCCTTGGGCACAGCTCCGTGAACGTCGCACTGCTCACCTAGCATCGCAAATGTCCTGCATCCAGCCACGCTTGCTCATTCGGTTTGGAGGTGGTGTCTG
>RJWM01049979.1:0-10923 GCA_004363535.1 Dasyprocta punctata
GCTCCTCCTTCTTCCTCATGGGCCTCCCAGGCCTGGAGGATCTGCACGTCTGGCTCTCCATACCTCTGTGTGCCATGTATGTGGCGTCTCTGGCAGGGAACAGCCTGATCCTGTGGGTGGTGCGCTCAGAGCCCGCCCTGCACCAGCCCATGTACTACTTCCTGTCCATGCTGGCAGTGACCGACCTGGGGCTGTCTGCCTCCACACTGCCCAGCACACTCCCCCTCTACATGCTGGGTGTCAGGGAAGTGGCGGTGGACGTGGGCCTGGCCCACCTCTTCTTTGTCCATGCACTGTCCATCATGGAGTCCTCCGTGCTGCTGACCATGGCCCTTGACCGTTTTGTGGCCATCAGCAGCTCCATTCGCTATGGCACCATCCTCACGGGCTCCCGCATTGCCAGCCTGAGTTTGGCCATCGCGGTGTGCCGTGTTGGTCTGCACGTCCCGGCCCCCCTCATGCTGAAGAGACTGCCTCACTGCCGGGACCGCCTGCTGTCCCACTCCTGCTGCCTGCACCCGGATGTCATGAAGCTGGCCTGTGCCGACACCCGCGTCAACAGCGCCTATGGCCTCTTTGTGGTTGTCTCCACTCTGGGTTTGGACTCAGTACTTATCGTCCTCTCTTATGTGCTGATTCTCCAAACAGTGCTGTCCACTGCCTCCAAGGCTGAGAGCCTCAAAGCCCTCAACACCTGTGTCTCGCACATCTGTGCTGTGCTGCTGTTCTTCATCCCACCCGTTGGTCTCTCCATCATCCACTGACTGGGGGAGTGGGCCTCCCCATCCAACCCTGTGCTGCTCTCTTACCCTCACTATCTCACAGCACCACTGGTCAGCCCCATTGTTTATACTGTCAAGACCAAGCAGACCAGGATGAAGATTCTCCATCTTTTCTGGTGCCTTGGAACTAACAGCGAAGATAAAGATCATAATTAAATGTTAAACTGATGAAGTAAAGATAGTTGATACTCACAAAGGTGGTTTAATTGGCAACTTCATACTGAATAGATGATGTGGAGAACTAGTCAACATAAAGGCATTCTTCATTGTAAAACACACTACTTTGTAATGGGAAGCTATAAAACACCTACCTAGGGAATTAAATCATATATTCAACCCTACCAAATATTTGAGATACAAAGAGAATGAAATTGCTGCCTGCGTTTAGTAGATGAATTTCACCATTTTGTTTTTCATGTTGGAGGCTACTTTTTTGATGAAAGAATTTAGAGCTGTGTCAAAGTTTTAAAAATACCCAACAGTTTAAGCAAATTTAAGATACTGTTGTTTTGGAAAGGGAAGAGGAATTTGGCTTTTCACAACTGCTCAGTCCGGATGAAATTACTCATAAAGCTTACATTCCAGTTAAATACAATCTGTGTGACTGTACAGATTACTGTTACATTCTTTGTCACACAAAAGCCCCAACATGAAATTCTTGCATGATACATGTTCCCAGTGAATATTTGCTAAATAATGAAAAACCATTTCTTTAACCTAAGAATTTGAGAATCAATTTGTAAGAAGTTATAAAAACAAAAAATCATCATGAGTGAAGGGGTTGTAAGATAAGTCTGAGTGCCTTATCTCAAAATACTTATTGCCATTGAGTGCAACCAATTGTTTTTGATGTTCTTCTATTTCAGATAAAAGAGAGAGAGAGACAGAGAGAGACAGAGAGAAACAGAGACAAAAACAGAGACAGAGAGGAGGGAGGGAGAAAGAGAGAAAAGGAAAGAAAAGAAAGGGAAGAACAAAATGCTGTGGTTTTATCTCTAAACTTGCCACCAATTAAGGAAAAACAGTTACAATAATAACATTGCTATGTTAGTGCATCTCTAATGGTAACTAAAATTATAATTTATCGATATTGTTTGTAAAATAAACCATAAAAAATATTTTGACAATAAAACATACACTTTTCTATCATCATTTCAGATATAATAGTGATGTATTTAATATTCTATAATTTTGCTTTCTAGTCTAGCTTTTAATTCACACATTTATATATGTATCTATGCTTCAAATTTTGCTTTATTTCAAGGTAAATATAAACAGTCTTTTTATTACAGGCAAATATATGGATTAGCAGATGTTATCTGATAACTTTTATAATCTCCATTTTAGGAAGTCGCACAATACCATTTTTTAAAGGAAAAATATAAATGGAACTGTGAAATGCTTAAACAACCCACAGTGTTTTAGTTTGTACCTGTTTGTCTTTGATACTGTGGACTGAATCTATGAACTTTAAATAGCTACATCCCCAATCCTTTACTTATATATCGTTTTACTTCATGAAAAGGTCTCACTTAGTTGCCCAGGCTGACTTCCGACTTGCAATTCTTTTAGCAATCAGCTTCCCAGAGTGGTAAAATTACAAATGCATGTCATCATGCCCAGTTTTCCACACTCTGATAGTTTCCTATAATGTCACTAAATATTTCATTTTGTTCTGTTTTGTTTTGGTACCAGGGATCAAATTCACAACCTCACGCTTACCAGGCAAGCAATTGAGTTGCTAAGCTAAATATCCAACCCAAAGTCCCTAAATATTGAAATGTAGTACATGTAGTATTTCTGATATTTCCAAGTTTTCAATGGAAACACACACTTAGGAAATATTTTTGTGCAGCTTGTTACACAGGGTGTTCATGTAGAAGTGTAATATTAAAAATATTCATTATTGCTAAACTTCAAAGAGTAAGTCTGACAGTGCTTAATCAGTAAAATACAAATATATTTAAAAGATCAATATTTAAAATAAAGTTACTAGCAATTGGGAGGCTGAGGCAGGAAGATTACCGTGAGTTCAAGGCCAGCCTGCACTACACAGTAAGACTCTGTCTCCATTAATTAATTAACTAATTAATTAATAAAAGTTAAGTTTTAAAAATATCTGAATCTGTATGTGTGGAGAAAATAGCCAACATTTCCCTAATTTAGATTGAAACAAAAAAAATACAAGAAATTACTTACCATGTATTAGTCATGTTTAAAGGGTAGATGAGATACTTACTGTAGCTAGTATTCAGGCAAGGTCCAGAATGTATATTTCTACATTTTAAATTATGCATTTAATCTGATTTAAATATTAGATAATATTTAAATATATATCATGTTACTTCATTAATAAGAACACTTTATATATTGTATGTCATAAAGAAGGATAAACTTGAGTCATCTGTAGGAGAATGGATCACCTTGAGATGATAATATTAAGTGAAATAAATCAGATAAACAAGCTTAAGTATCTCATAATTTCTTTCATATGAAAAACTCAATATACAAATAGTGCAAAATAAATGCCAGATAGTTGGAAAAAAAAAGAGAAAAACAGGTACTGTGATCCGGTATGAACAATGCATCTAAAAGTGTATCCCTGTTTAGTATAAATGTATTATATGTTTTATATGCTTTTGGCATGTTGGTCTATTTCTTAATCTGTATATACAATAATTAACTTTGTAAGAACTTATAAGGTAAATAAATGAACCTGATGCTGGCAAAATAAAAGGGGGATGGAGGGAAGGGGATAAAAGAACTGTGATGTGGTATGTTCATGCATTAATTCCCTACAACAAACAGAATCATTATGTACTGCAAACATGCATCAATAAACTTTAATATTGAAGAAGAAAAATAATAAATAAGAATACATAAATTAATTAAGGTAAATACCTTATGTTAAATGAAAATAGCTATGCAACAATTTGTGCATTTTATTACATGCAAATCATGTCATTCTGGAGCTGGGTTCTTCTCAATACAACAGAATCTATACGTGACCTCAGTTTGTGGTAGTTTCTGACATGATATTTGATTTGTTTCCCGACCTTTTTTCAGTGCAGGGATTCTAAAGTCTGTATTGACCATTGTATTTCATTATTCTCACCTCAAGGCACTCAGCAGTCACTATCCCTGCTCTATGGTTCATTTCTTCACGTGTGAAATCCTGTTTCACTGTACCAATTGGCCCAGGCTTCCCTTACCATCAATATAACTATGTGCTTCTATCTCCTTTTGTAAAGAATCCCATTGTCCAGGTTGTATAAACAAAGATGTAGATGACAATATTCATATTTCTAAACATAAAAAGATTTAGAAAATGAAGGTAATAGCTATCATGTACTTGACAAATTAATTTTTAAAAAGTGAAGTAGTACTCTATGTGGGAAAAACAATGACTAAAAGTACTACTTCTATTGAATTTTTCTGCCTTTACAGTAGTGATTTTGTAGTTAGAGATCTACAATTTTATCAAGAAAGTTACCTTTACAGCTATTTATGTTACTATTATTTGATGTAAAGATTCTAATGATTACAAGGATTTAAAACTCATTTTTCCTTTTTTTTATTTAATTCAATGCCTTTCTCACTCAATATATCAACTTTTTTTTTCTTTTTTTTATACCGGGAATTGAACTCACAACCTTGCACCCGCCAGGCAGGCACTTAGGCCACTGAACTAAGTCCCCGGCAATATAGCAACATTTAGTTTAATGCTAATTCACGAGGTGAAGCCAATCTTTCCTGTTTACCCCAATTATGTATAAGAATACTAAAACAGAGGACTTCAGGAGAGTCTATGTTCAAGCATGAGAAATACGAACAATGAAATATTGATAGTACTTTGTTTCACAGAGACAACCACCCAAATGTCAAAGATCCAACTTATCTGGATGTTATGTGGAATAACTCCAAGACTACAAGCTACACATTTTTTTTTTTTTTTTTTTTTTGTGGCACCAAGGATCGAACTCACAGTCTCACACCAGGCAGGTGCTTAAACTGCTAAGCCAATCTCCTGGCCCTAGTTTTTCAAGGCAGGGTCACACTATGTAGCTCAGGATGGCCTTGTGCTCACGTTGTAGCTCAAGCTGGCCTCGCACTCACAATGCTCCTCCTACCTCAGCCTCCTGAGTGCTGGGATTAAAGGCACGAGCCACCACACCCAGCTAAGATACACATTTTTTTAAAAAAAGAATTAATCCTATAAAATGTTAGCCATTGTGTATATCTCATAATGCACGAATTATTAGTTTCATTTGAACTCTCATTCAAGAAACTTTACATTTTGCAGCAATTGAGTAAATATTATTATCATATAACTTAATGAAGACTGTATCTCACTTCCCTAAGCCAGAGAATCACATGAGGCTAGTTAATGAACTTTCTCAATGAAATAATATGTAAGACAATTAAAAGCAAATTTGTTTAAGCTACCTATGTTCTCTCCTTTTATCTTCTGCCTATGTATGCATTAACATGTGATCTCGTACCATTTTCAGTTTGATGTTCCTAAGCTCATCCGTCTTATCATCTTATTCACACTCTTTCTACTGATGGCCAATCTAATTATTTATTCAAAATTGGAGCACTTTTCAAGATACTACTTTTAGACAATTTTCTGATCAAACAGTAGTATATTCAATCTATTATAGGAATTTTTTTATTCATCCCTTATTTTCTTATCACTACATTCTTTAGGGCAACAATAAGCAATTTTAATCTACTATAACATACACCTATGTCATTTAACATAGGTATGGAAAGAAGGATATTTAGACTTTTGTCAAGAATTTTTTTCCTGTTTAAACAGTATCATCACATTATCATTATCAGCATCATCAGTATTTTATCTATCGTCAGACATAAACCTTGCAATTACTAGAATCTCCAATATTCCAGTGTCAAATGCTATGATTAATTTTTAGTACTACAATCACACAAATAATACTGAAAGCAACTGAAGTTAATATTAATAATATTATCTTTGAAAATTAGATCTTAATTGTTCATTATGATTGTGTTTTTTGGTTTTTTTGGACATAAAGTCTATGTTACCCAGACTGATCTCCTACTCTTATGCTCAATTAATTCTCCTGCCTCAGTCTCCCAAATAGATGAGACTACAGATATGCACCTCCCATGGCTGTATGTTTCATTTTTAAAGAGATCAATTTCACAGTGATGATTCTTCAAACTAGGTGGTATGACTGATGAAAATGGTGAACTTTCTGGCATACGAGATGCCCATATGGACTTTGTTTGATCAGAGGCTAATCTTTAGATGCCGAGAAATTGATAAATGAGCTTTGTATGACATTTAGAAGTTCAAAACAAGAGTTAAACTGAAAGTGTGCTCTTTTTCTCTTGTCTAGTGGTTTACATATTGTGTAAACTGATGGTTTGAATAGATACATTTCTAAAATTTGCAAAATTATTGTTTTTGGGGTCAGTGTATGTTTGTAGTAGAGAAACTAATGCACTGAATGCATTCTGATCTCAGGCACTGATTCAAATGCAGAAAAACATGAGCTAAAAGTGCAAGAATGAACAAATTAAAGGATTAATGGGTTAGTGAAGTCATAGATTAGCATAGGATTGATTGGTTTTGTCATAAAAGCAACACAAACTTGCTTTCTTTTTCCATATGATGCTCTCCACCATCTTATAATGCAAAAAAGAGGCTGACAACAGATGGCAAACAGATGCTGGTATCATACTCTGGGACTTCCTTGCTTCCAGAAAGGTGAGCTAAATAAACTTCTATGTAAACAACCTAGACCCTACTATGCAGTTGTACCAACAGGAAGTGAACTATAACAAAGGGTAAAACATGGGAAACATGCAAAAACAATAAATCTCCTACTGCTATGATTTGTATCAAGCAATAACTGTGATTCTTCCATAGTTTCAGCTCTTGCTGGGCAAGTTTTCCCTTTGTGACTCCAACTTTCACTTTGTGATTTGTCTTTTGGCCTCTGAGACGACCATTTTCTACTTGATTGCAACACAATCAGGTGTTTTCCTGCCATTTCTAGGCTGTCACATTTTCTTATTTTCAGTCTCCTATACCTAAGTTTCTGAATGATCCTTAAATGGTGTGATTATGAGTTGTAGAAATAATTGCAAAACCAAAGTTTCAAAATGAGAATTTAGACAGTGGAGATGGGAAAGGGACCTGGGGATGTGAACAATGGGAGAGAAATGAAGGGAAGAGAAAACGTAAAGGCTCAAGATGCAACGTGTCTATGTCCAATTCCAACAATGAATGTATTTACTATGTATCAAAAACATATATTAATTAAAAGGGGAAATTAAATAACTTGAAAAACTTACATAATGGAACTTTGAGTTGTTAATTGCTCTATAATGAATTTCCTATGCCAAAGACCCTCTGTTGAACTATAGGGTCAGATTCTGGTTCCTTTTTTTTTTATTACTAATGTTTACAGCTCATGTTTATAAACCATGTATGAAGTTGGTTCAGGTACATAATATATTTTGCTTCCTTTATTCAGTCCCTCTTGCTCCCCTCCCTTTTCCTCCACTCCGTATCTTAATCTTCTCATTTAATAAAGCTGTATTGCCCTATTCCTATTATCTATCTTTTATTTTGCTCTTTATATTTTGGTTTTCTCACATAAAAGAAAGCATGCAAAATTTAAATTTGTGCATCTGATTTATTTTATTTAACATTATGGTCTCAAGGTGCATCCATTTTCTTGCAAATGATTCAAGTTTCTAGACCTCAACTAATGCAGTTTCCTATGTCCTACATAGGCAAATACCTAAATTTTGTCTCCAAACCTCTTCTTTTTTTTTGTTTTTGTTTTTTTTTACTGGGAATCGAACTCAGGAACTTGCGCTTGCTGGGCAAGTACTTGTGCTGCTGAGCTATATCACCAGATGATTATTTCATTTAGTAAGAAAAATTGTTTTCAGTGTTTTATCTGTGCCAAACAACATAATAACTGATGTGACTATATAGCCAATATATGATAGACCATACAATAAGTGGAATATATATGCATATATGCATATATATAATATATGTATATATATATGTATATATGCATATATATATATAAAATATATGTATATATACGTATCAGGCTTTATGCAAGTTCAGGATTAGAACACAAACTGTATCTGAAGCAAGAAGTTGATTAAAATCTTTAAGGAATTTGATGCATTGTTCAAGTCGGTCAGTAATTGGTTTGTCAGTTCTTTTTAGAATGTGGATGATTTTGAAGTAGTAATGAGCATAAGATTTTACATGCATTTTAAACCTAATCACTGTCATATTTTAATAAGGCTTCTTTTCTGTCAAAATTAAACTTTAAAAAAATGTCATTACCCCATCTCAAGGTTTGGTATTTTATTTATTTTTCCATAATTATATGACATCTTTCAAACTATGATATGTTTTCAAGATTCACATTAAGAATGCTATTATTGCTAACCAACCAAATTTACATTTGAAGTTTTCTATTGATCCTATAATAAATTTTTGAAGTTCAGAGAGGTTGTACTATTTTACCTCCTCACAAACAGTGCCCAAGGGTATTGAGCATGTTTTCAAATATTTTTGGGTGTTTGTATTTCTTCTTTTAAGAAGTGTGTATTCAAATCATTTGCCATTTTAAATGGATTATTTATTAGTTTAGTATTATTTTGAGTTCTTTGAATATTCTAGATGTAGTAATTGTCTATGAATATGTAGTTAGCAAAGATTTTTTCTCATTTCAAGAGTTGTCTTTTCACTTTGTTCATTATTTTCTTTGTTTTAGAGGAAATTTTAAAAAATTTGTTGTAATCGATTTTGTCAAGATGTGCTTCTGTCTTCAGAGATTTTGGGGTTTTATTAGCAAGTCAGAATGGTCTCAGAGTTTCAGGCTTCACATCAAGTTCTTGAATCCATTTATATTTGATCTGATTTGGACAAGATTAGAGATAGAAATTAATTTTCAAACATCTCTATGTAGACATCCAGTTTTTCCAGCAACATTTGCTGAGAAGGCAAACGCTTCTCCAATGTGGGCATATTTGTTGCATATTATTTGGCTGAAGATGCATGGATTTATTTCTGAGTTATCTTTTCTGGTCTACCATCTATGTGTTTATTTATGTGCCAACAGAAGAAAGAGTAAGAGGAAAAGAAAACTAAAGTTGAAAAAGCATTAAAAAGGTAATAGACACACACAAAAAATAAAAATCCCCTAAATCACAAAAATCCAGTGAAGAAGGAAGAGAAAGACAAAAGAAAAAAACAAAAAACAAGTTCAGGACATCTTTTTTTCTAGTTTTCCATGCCTCCTGCCTTGTCACCCAGAATTGCTTTTGATATTCTAGGTCTCTTCTGGTTCGATATGAATTTCGTGATTGTGTTCTCCAAATTTGAGAAGAATGCTATTGGTATTTTGATTGGTAGTTTGTGTAACAGCTTTGAAAGTATAGCCATTTTGGCTATACTGGTTTTGCCTACTGAGGAATGGGATATCTTTTTTTATTTTCTCATATCCTCTTCTATTTCCTTTTTCAGAGTACTGTAGCTTTCATTGTAGAGATCTTTCTCCTCCTTGGTTGGGTTGTTTTCTAAGTATTTCATTTTACTTCATGCTATTAGGAAAAGTATTCTTCCCCTAATTTCTCTCCAGTGAATGTTTTAGTTACATTCTTGTTCTGGAGACGAAATACTCAAAACCTACAAGTTAATGGAGGATATGTTTTGGCTTGCAGTTTGTAAAGGTTTAAGTGTGTAATTGGCTGGTACCAAGGCTGTGTGCGTTGGGAGAGCGGCATGGCAGAGAAGAAACTGTCCATGAAGTGGCAGGCAGGAAGCAGCAAAGAAGATCAAGGTAGGATGATACACCCTCTGAGATAGGCTTACATCTTCCTACTAGGCTTCACCTGTCAACGTCACACCAAGCTATAAACCCAACAGCTCACTAACCCAATAGCACATGCATGGCACAATCACCTCCAAAAAGCCCCACCTATGAGCACACGAGGTTTTGAGGAATTTATAAATGTAAGCCATAACAGTGAGTTTATCATTGTTGGACAAGGATGATACTGATTTTTGGCTGTTGACTTTGCATCTTGCTATGCTACTCAATTTGATTTTTTTTTCTTTTTGGTTCCGAGGATCGAACACATAACCTCACACCTGCCAGGTAGTTGCTTATACCACTAAGCTAAATCCCTGATCTCAATTTGAGTTTTAATTCTAGGAGTATTTTGATGGAGATTTTGATGTCTTTGCTGTAGAATATCATGTAATCTGGAACTAATGATAATTTTACTTCTTCTTTCCTTATCCATATTTTTTTCATTTATTTCTCATGTCTAGTTGCTCTGGCTAATGTTTCAGGAATATGTTAAAAAGGAGAATTTAATCAGCCACCGTTTTGTGAAGGGGTAGATTATTTAATATAGAGCCTCAGAACCATTAACATTAACTTCAACTCACGATTCCAGTGTTACCTTCCCACTGGGTGAAAGACAGTTATGAGAAACAGTTTCTGAGAGGGTGATGGCTATACCATACACCTTGAGAAGTTTAAGGTCAAGCTGGTAAAGACATGGGGCCTTACCTTTGATAGTGAGAAGCCAAGACTGGCATGTGTCTCTCAAGCCAAGCAGGCCACTTGAATATTTGCCCTGTGGTCTACAACCAGCTTAGATTTGATATCTGGTTACTTTCTTCATCTACAACGTGAGCAAGCACACATCTCAGCTTGGACAATTGCCACAGCTTACAGTGAAAGGACACAGGGGCCTCCAGAGCACGAGGGCATGTCACAAACCTACTGACCATAAAGCGAGGCACTGGATCCCAGAACTGCAGGTCCTGGAAAGAAACAGATCACACAAAAATACAAAGAATTCTGTTTCTTTTCTACATCTCTGGCCATTAGAAAATATAAATTTAAACAACATTAATTTACCAACTTACTCAAGAAAGAATGGCTATCATCAAAAAATAAAATAATAACAAATGCTGGCAAGGTTTCAGAAAACAGAACCCTTCCACATTTTTCATGGGAATGTAAACTAGGGTAACCATTATGGAAATCAGTATGAAAATTCCTCAGGAAACTAAACTAGACATTCCATTTGACCTAACCAT
>RJWM01049980.1:0-10923 GCA_004363535.1 Dasyprocta punctata
ACATGTCTATATCTGTCAATATCCCCAACCCCTAGGAAGGTAATGATATGCAATATTGTAACTACTGCCAAACTTCAACCACCTCAGTGTGTAAACCTACAATGTTATCATATCAGATCTGTTGTTGTTGTTTGTCTGTCTTTTTTGACTTTTATTTCTAGCTTCTGTATCTATTTTCTCTTAAATAAATAAAAAAAAATTATCAGTTTAGGTGAATTTGTTTGACTACAGCAAAATACTTGTACAAACTGGAAAACGCTATACAGCAAATGACCTAGTAACAAATAAGTTACAAAGGGCAAAAGTAAGATGGCAGGGATGGTAGGGGGGGAATGTATGGATTAAGAGAGATTAATTCCTCACCACCCTACATCTGCATGTGTGTACATATTAGCCAATTGAAATGTGTGCTTCTTTCTTTGAATCATGATTCAAATAACTGTTCAGAGGAAAAGAGTGAGAGAATATGAATGAGGGAAATTTGAAAACTGATAAGGTATTTGATGATATTAAGAAACTACTGTCCATATTTTAAGAATGATAATGGTGTTGTAGTTTTGCTTTGTAAAAATAGAGTCCTTCTTGTTTATACATAAAATGATATGCTGGCTTGAGACTGGCTTTAAAATTATCCAGTGAGGGATAGAAAATAGGAAAGAGATGGGGAGATATGGATGAACCAAGGATGACTCAGAATTGATCATTGCCAAAGCTGAATGATGAGTATTTGAGATGAACTATAGAAATTCTTCTCCTTTTATTCATGTTTCAAGTAGTCCATAGCAAAAAAATCTTTTTTAAAAAAAATCAAGAGTGAATCCTCTATATTCTTTCTCTTTCTGGTTTCATATTTGGGGGAGATGAGGCCTTTTAGGAAAGTCACAAAGTGGCAGGAGCCTGGGTCTTCAGGGAAAGTCACCAGATATTCTGGAACATATACTTCAGACCACTGTGAACAATAAATAAGTACCTACTACATATGGACAATTATAGAATTTTTGGTTTATTTATTTCCAATGCTTAATACGTACATAAATAAGTACTTTGGTCCTGGTCTGTAATTTAATCTGCGGGATACTTCCAAAATGATTCTTTTGTGCAAATTATTTTTTCTCTTTTGTTATTTGAGAGTTATAGCAATTCAGCCTTACGATAAAAATGCCAAGGATAGCATTTTTAAATGTTTTATAATGTCATGTGGCCACCATCAAAAATCTTCTACAGGGAGACCAAATCAATTAACTAATATCCTTTGTGTAGTGATTCTGTTATAAATCCATCTAATTACACTAACCTCTGTTTACAATACTTGTTCTGTGCAGAGATTATTACATCCCTGTCAGATACCTTGTTAAACTCTAAGTAGGTAATTGACAGTTGGATCCAAAAATCCTGTTAGAAAAAAAATGAAAATAAGGAAATAAGATCAGATTTGTCTTATTCTTAGTAAACTCGCTGACTTTGTTGGTCACTTTCAGTTCTAAGTGGTAACAAGTAATTCCCTTAGTAATTTATTCTAGAATCTTAACTGGCTTCAGGTGTCAAGGTTGTGGTAGGGAAAAAGTCATCTTTCCCTTTTTAAGAATCAAAGTAACTTCTGCAGTTCTCCAAATTTCCAATACTCATGCTCTGTAATTCTTCAAAATGACTCATGGTGGTTGGGTGACCCCACTTGGAGAGGCCTGGGAAATATTTCATTTGCCACAAAATACCTGAAATCATGTAGAGCTACTTGGGCTCTCAGCTATAATTCTCTTTTTATCAGTATGTATTCCACCACTCTTCTTGAAAACCTCTTCCTTGAGAAAGAAAACAAGACTAAAAAATGAACCATCCTGCTTTCCTTGTGACAAGTATGTTCATCAGATGCATCTTTAGAAGTCAGTTTTCTTTGGAAATAAATGATGGGTTTCTGGTTCCCTGAATACTCCCAAATGCCATCTGTTCCCCACTCACTTCAACTGTGCAGAAAACAACCCAAGTGCACATTCTGTCACTAACTAGGACTGTGCCTACAGTCATACCTGACCTCCTCCCCTGGGACTTGGACAGCAGTGCATCAAGTTCAGAGAAAGGCACAAATACTTAACTTTCCTGAGTCCAGCAGATAGTGAGGAAAGACTTAATATTTTTTTCTGTACACATAAACCACATTCTAGGCCTCAAATATCTCACTTCTTTTTCCAGAAGTGGACACAATTGTTGTTTAGCCTGTCATTTCTCTTCAGCACATGGATAACAGCTTAGTGCATTACTCTCTGCCTCTGGAGGTCAGCATCAACCAGACAAGTGAAGGACCAGTCAGAAATCAGGCTTCCAGATAAGCCTCCAACATGAAACTGGGTGTTTACCCCCCCAGTCAGGCCTAATTTACCTCCAAGTCATTGGGAGAATTTATATCCATTCGTTCTAAACAGCAGTATAAAAATCTCCTACTGAAAACACTCCAACTCAATTCTTTTTTGCTCACTTGCATAGTCCTAAAGTAACTTTTTCCACTAGTTCTGAAAAAATATTGTATTTTATTTACATTTAGCACTAGTTCTATATTTGTTCTTTCCTTTAAACATGAGCAAATTCCCTTTCTATAGCCATGATTTCTAACACTCAGAATAAAATGAGATTGTTCATTGTAGGAGAAAATTAAGATAATTCAATAAAGTTAAAGAACATTTTATCCTTTTAGGTTCTGTGGTTGAACCTGAAAATTAAAATGATATGAGAGATTAACAAGGGAAATGTAGATACATTTTATCTCATGTTTTTACAAGTACACAGGAACCTGCACAGGAAAAATGAAGACCACAAGGAAGTTGTAAGAATGGAGAGCATATGCATCTTCTTAATGAAAGAACAATGAATTTATGAAGATATGACAAGAAGGAAAATAGACTTTAGATTCTAAGTGTGGTAAATTGTGGGAAAATGTCTCAGAAAAATATGGGAGAGCTATTGATGTCCCTGAATGCCCAAGGAGGTCCCCTGAAAAGGAGATGGGAACTTCAATCAGCTCTGATGAGCAGGTTCTTGATTCTTGTCATGAAAAAATAATTTCAGGACACATCAGTGTGAAACATAGGCAGATTTATTAGGTCAAGTTAGAAACTAATGGAGAATAGGAACGTAATTCTAGTTTGAACAACTCAAGGGCCCACAGCTCTGATGAGGAGGATCACACTGGCTCATTCACAAAATAACAAGACCAGCTTTTATGGATTCGTTGGAGTGAGCTAGAAATGTGTTATTATATCATTTCTGCTTCTGGCAGATAGCTCTGGAGAAGCTCTTATTGCTTGAGGGGGAAATTTAGTCTTTATGAGATCAGTGCTTCTGCATGGAGCAGTCTCACTCTCATGGAATCTCATGGAAGTTGTAATCTAACGAATCTAGGTTAAGATAAAGGAGACTTCTAGACACAGCCAAATGGCATTACTAATCTCTTCTCCATATTGAAGGAGGATGAGATAAATTTTTTAAATTCAGAGCTAATCAATTTTGTTTTGCCAATTAATAGATAGACACTCCCTGAATGACTAACATTCCTATATGAAGATCAGCCTTTGTTCTGCTTTCAATTATCTATTAGGCACTGTAGATTGAAATGAAGAGCCACTGTTATTTTTAAGTCCCTGACTTCCTCTGAAGAAAACACAGATCATGCTTTTAATGAGAAATAGTAATGAAGCTCAGGAGTTTGTCTTCTGTTCATATAGTGGTCTCTGACTATGTCACTGGGAGAGTGGGAATGCGTTACCAGAGATACTAAGCAACAGTTCACCCCCCAGTGCATATAGAAGCCTACACCATAACACTAGGTTTTAGCAAAAAGAAAGAAGTCTAGTATAGATACACTGAGGATCTCTTCCTGCATCTGCCGTTTCCCAGATGCCTTCATTTTAAAATAATCAGTGTGCCAAAGCTGTGTATTTAGGGTCCCATGTTCTGAACCCCTTCACAATGTACTTGTCAGCAAGTCATTCCAAAAACAGACTTCCTAGATTTGAAATATGAACCAGGTATTTCTCAGTCAGTTACCTTTGCCTAATAATCCCTCTAACTCTATTTCCCAGTCTTTAGAAAATAACTAAAAATAAATCTTGCCACCTATAGCAGCTGTGGTGCTGGACTTTATAACCCAATGAGTTCCATGAATGTGACTCTCATTGCAGATTCAGGGGCATTTGGAGCCCATCCATTGACTGGCAAGAAACAACAAATCCACACTTCTCTGGAACTGTCCACTTCAGTATTAAATCATGTTGTGCCTCAGAAAATGATACCCCAAAATGTGTCACTTTGTCATACAAAGCTGAAGAAACAGGCTCAGAACCAAGTTCTCTCTGATCTTCCCTTTATTCTCTCTAGTGCAGAGAGCACCTTTCTTAGAAGCTCCCTTGTCTGCCTGAGAAATTGCCTTCCAAAAGAAAGACAATTATAAAAACTCCCTTCCTAGGAATCTCATCAAATCAGCAGGAAAAATTAATCACCAGAGGAGAAAAGAGACTGCAAATCATCATCACAACTAGACACTTCATCTACTTTTCTAAGGGTAGCTTTAAGATTACCTGGGAGGCTTTGTCAGATTGGAAGCCCTCCCCTCATCTTCCTTTAACTTTCACCACCTCCCCCATTTTTCTTTCCATAAAGAAGGGTATGCAATTGTTGCAGCCTAGCATGGGTCCTTGCTTTTAGTAATAAAGGAAATTAAAACTAAAGCCCAGACTTAAAAGAGAAAGTGCTAATTAGAAAGTGAGAAAATGGTTAAGAGATTTTAGCTTAAAGAGCTGACAAGTCAGCCCTAAACAAATGAGAGTAAGAAAAATAGGGCTATAGCCTGAGCAACTGGAAAGGACATGCTCTGATGAAGGGGATCAAACTGGCTCATGAGAAAAGGCAGGAGGCCAACTTTTAAGGATTAGCTGGTGGGCTGAGATCCAGTAGATCATTATTTCAGTTCTTTATAATTCTGGAATCCTCATGGCTTCAGAGCCAGTTCTTCTCCCATTAAATTGTGGTTTCAATCATGTGGAGCTCTACTTTTCTTGGAATTCAGGTGATCGCAGATTTGAGACAGTGACTGGAAATTTCTTGGTGTAGTTGAATGGCCCTGTAAATCTCTTATTCTTGTGTTCTCAGTCTTAAAGTGGTATGATATTATGTAAATTCCAAGCTAATCAATATTGCTCTGCCAAATTTTAGACAGACACTTCCTAAATTATTAACATACACATATACAGAGCTAAGAAAGGATGTAGTCCAAGATTTACAGTAGTAAAAAGGATATAAAATAAAGGTTGGGCTTTGTTCTGTTCTTTTGTTACCTATTGGGCATCTGTAAGCCTAAGTAAAGAGGTACAGCTTTTAGTAAAAATGGCTTGAAAGTCATTGAGAGTCTCAGAAGAATGTTCGAATCATGCTTTTAATAAGTGGTAAATAAAGACCCAGGATACTGCTATCCTCCATCCCTGTGGTGACCCCTGACTATGTCATAACTGTGTCACAAGTGTCTAAGTCCCCTAAAGTTGTTGGGTAATTCCCTGTCATTTACCCTATGTTTATGCACTTTAATGTTTGCCTTCTCCCTAGATTATTCTGTCAGTTTATTTCAGCAAACCTTCAGAGAGCAAAAGGAGAGAGTTTCCTTGCTCCCATAATTACTATTATTGACTTGTCAAGCTTACTCCTTCCCTTTTTTCCTGCATTCAGATGAACCTAACTCTGACCTGAAAGTTGTTAAAGCAAGCAAATGAGACCTAAAAGATTTAAAGCAAATGAATGAAACTTCAAGAGAAAACACAATAAATTCAATGAGCTCTTAGAGAGTAAAGTCTTCTGGCTCTGTCATTTGCACTCTCTCTAACCATCTTCTAAACTCCTGCAAAGTGGAGTCTTCAGCTTTTTAATCAAAATATAATTAGCATCTTGCACACAATAAGTATTCTATGATTAGGAATTTCAATTAAAAAATTGTATGTCTAGTCACCCAGTATCAACAAACCAATTCCTCATAAGTCTTGTTCATTAAAGCCCAAGAGCCATGCATCAAAGGTTTCTCAGAGCATCAGCTATATAACCCCTTCCTCTCTTTCTCACTTATTCTCCCTTCCCAGTCCCTTATCCATAATTGTTTCCATCTCCTCTGAATGATCTCCATTGTAGAAAATAATTACTTTTTAACAAGAATGATCTACAAAAGTGCTGGGATGTGAATTCCTTGTCTGTACTCTTTTGTCAATTTTGAGTAATTATTTCTGCCTTCTCCCACATTAGGATGTGGGCTATGGGACTTACACCAGGAATTGTTCCTACAAGGCCCAATTGCAGTCTTTGCCTGGCATTCTCATAAGGATCTCATTTCATATGAGCCCCAGGCTTACCCAATAATTTAAAAGTTGCTTTCTTGCCAAAAGAATCAGTCTTTTCAAATATGCCATGAGCAAGAAAAATTCAAGACCTGCAAATATTAAAAAGGACTCAGGTGCTTAAATCTCAGAGACCTGTGGTGCTGTTAAACAATTCCACTGCCACAATAAGGCTAATATGTGAAAAACCCAAGTGCATTATTTTGTCTGCCTTCCTTCTTTAATAGCATAGTTTGACTTTCTGATATAGAGAATCAACAGCAAACAAAAAGAAGTTAAATTCGGTACCAAACAGAAGTCGCAAAATTACTTTAGAAACAATAAATAAGGGAAGACAGGAAATGTAGTTTACCCCAAAAAATTCAGATGAGCTATGAAATCATCACCTAAAGAATCAAGAATAGACATGTAAATAATAATTTGTAAAGAGACTTTCTTCCAGGGCCAGGAGGGAGAAAAGCAAGAGAAGTCTAAGGTTCACTTATCTGTCATAGAGTAAATGGGTTTAGCACTCTAAGGAGTGAAGAATTCAGAACAGAAATGAACATTTAATAATTTAGCAAATATCCATCAAGTCCTTAGTTAGGATGTGCTAAGTACTGCTCCTAAATGGTAAATAAGAGATGGATTTCGTGTTTCATGGAGTTTATATTGTATTTAGAAAAATAATTGTCATTCCATTGAAACCTCACACTCTAGACTCCCATATGATGAGCAGGGGATTACAACCCTGTATCAAAAAGTAATAAACTAGGCAGCACGATACAATCAAAATTAATGACAAAAAGAAAGAGTAGAGTGCACCAGGTACTCCCCGTAGGCATGAAGTAGTACAATCCACTCACATAAATTGTCTGCTTAGGGCTGGTGTATGCCCACTATTGGAGGCAATGATAAAGGATGTTGCTAAAAAACATTAGTGACTGGCAAATTATATCTTTGCCATAACTTGGTTTAACAGACTTGGCAGAGAACACTAGTTACCTTTTTAATGTTTATTTTTCCTGTCAAAAAAGAAAATCTTCCCTCCAACTTCTTATACTCTGTACCTAGACCTAATTAAACTAATAAAAGACATATTTAAGAGAAAAGGCATGCAATTTTTATTGATGTTTACATGCAAAGTAAGTCACAGAAAAGAAGCAAAAATCAAAGAACTAGGGACATAGATCATGGTAGCATGTACAATATCCTAAGTTCAATTCATATCAGGAAGAGGAGGAGGAAGAGGAGAAAGAGGAGAAGGAAGAGGGTATTAGTGCCCCCACTTTTAGGAAGATATGGAGAAAACAGGGAACTCTCTCTACATCTATTGAATCTTAGTTGTCTTTAGCTCCCTAAGAATGACACAGATGGAATAGTACATTCTGATTCCCTTCATTTCTTAATGAATTTTCAGTTGAAAATATAGCCACCTAGAATAAATATTATATTTTCTAGGTGTTTTTGAAGTCAGGTTTACCCCTGTGGCTCAGGTTTGGTCAATGAGCTGTGAGAAGTGTGATATGCAACCTCTGGGTGGGGCCCCTGGAGGGAATACATCTGCCTTCTCTCTCTTTTCCCACAGCCTGGAAAGTAGACATGGTGGGGGTATTCTTAGAGCACATGAATTAGACCCTACATTCTAGATAATGAAAAAATGAATGGAAGGACACTGGGCCCACAAGGGCTTAGAATATTTCATGAAAGAAACTAGATTTTTGTTGCATTTGGGCTACTATGAAATATGGATTTCAAGAATTTCCAAGAAGATGGCTGTGTGGTGAGTAGCACAGAAACAGCCTCTCTGAGATTTGGAACCTAGACACTAAAATACAACAACATGAGGAAAAGAAGAAGGAAGGAAGTGGGTCCCCAGGACCCTACAAGGGTCTGAAGCAAGAATTGATGCCCATAAGGAGAGCAAAGAAAGGAATTTCAACACAGAAGAGGGAGGTTGCAAGCTGTGTTTTCTCCCTGAGCCATGGCTCATGGTGTGGGACAGTTAAGTTGAATCTGCCAAGAAACAGTCACTCCTGGAAACCACAAAGGCCTCCATGCAGAAACACATCAGTGGAACACAGGAATGAATACTGAAGACTTCAATGACTGGTAAATGATTCCATTCCAGTCCTGTTCAAGTGTCCCCAGGAGAAGGTAATTGGCTAGTTGTTACTTTGAAAGGGAGCCAACCAAATGCCTTAGAGCACCTGTGGGCTGACTGCATATAGTGGCTCCCAGTGTGAGGCTGAGGCACAACTCTGGGAGATACCCAAGGTCAGGGAGCCTATTTCAAGCTGGCAGGAGGCACCTGGAGTGTTTAGGGATTGAAAAACTTGGGTCTCAGTCTCACAGCTATAAACCTGAACCACCCTGAACTTCAGTGGAGCTAAAGGCACAGACTGGCTAGGATTAGCCACCACCCAACTGTAATGGTACTCCTGGCTTCCTGGTATCAATCAACACAGATCCGGATTCTTTGACTGCCCCCTTTGTCTCCCAGAGACAGCAGAGACACCCCTGATGTGTACTTTTTTTTCCTTTCTTCCTTTCTTTTTATAAATGGTTTGCTTTTGTTTTTATAGGAATGTAAGCAGTGTTTACTTTGTTGTTGTTTTGTTCTGTTCTGTTCTTCTTTGTTTCTTCCTTCTTTCTTTCCATCCTCCAACCATGCTTCTAATCTATTTCTCTTCTTGTATTTCTCTATTTTCCCCCTAGCCCCTTTTAAATTTTCTCTCTGAAGGTAAAATTACCATATCAAGGTGATACTGTATACAATTTCCAGATTTGTTTCAGATATTGTTATACGACTAAAATCCTGTTCATATGGTTAAGGTGCAAATTAATAGTTACCACAGTTTATCATTTTCTAGGCTGTGCTTGATGATATTGTTATTACTGATTGTACTACTTTAGCCAAGGATACACAGTTGTTTGAATAAGTTGTTCTTCCTTGTATACCAAGGCTGACATTGCCTGAGGATCATAAACAACACTGCAGGCCAGTGCCAAAGAACCAGGGACTTGGCCAAATAGGTAGCAACTTCTTATCTCCAATAAATTAAAGAGATAGAATTTTGTAACAGATTCAAAACCCAAAAGCCAGTTCCACATGAAAGACATCTCTGAGAAGTACTTATACACTAAAGTTTCTTGATACTAGCATTAAAGCTACCTACCATAAGGAATTTACAAGCAAAACTAAAACTTTAAAAAAAAATAGAAAATGACAAGTCATGGAAGAAAAATACAACAGACTCCAAATTCACCAAAGGCAATGAGGAGGAACAGTTCCAAACCCATCCAGGTGAACTTTCTCAAGTGGTAGCAGTAGAAGTAACAAAGAGATTAATGAGGCTCTAAAAGAAATCAAATCACAAAATAGTTTTGCAGATAACTACAGAAATGATGACCCTAATGAAAGACATGGTTAATGGATCTAGACTAGACACAAATAAAAAAAAAAGAGGCATTTAGGGAAGTGCTGGAAATCATCAACGCTTGACATAGGAAAAAAATAGAATCTATGAAACAGATGTGAACAGATATCTAAGACAAGAAAAATACTATTGAAAGTATCTGAAACAGAATGAGCCAGTGTGAGGACAGAAAATCAGATACAGAAGATAAATTTGTGGTTAACAGTCATGGAAAGGAAGATTTTTTAAAAATAGCATGGGATCACAAAAAAAATCAATACAACATCTCCTAAATGATGCAAAAAAGAATAATGTAAAACTAATCTGAGTCCATGAAAAAGGAGGAGCTAGCACAAATGACATACAAAATCTGTTCACAGAAGTAATGACAGAAAATTTCCCAAGAAGGGAAAAAGAATATGATATACAGATAAATGAAGCATATAGAACACCAGTTAGCCATAATCAAAAAAAATCTATTCCAAAGAATATAATAATCAAGATTCCAGAAATTCAACACAAGAACAAAATATTAAAAGTAATTATACAAAAGAAACAAATCACTTAAAAAGGAAAGCCCATCAGAATCATACCAGACTTCTTGACACAAAACCTCAAGTCAAGGGGAGCTTGAAGTGAAGTATTTCAAACCCTAAAATAAAACAAAACTCCAATCCAGATTAATGTACTCCACAAAATTGTATTTCAAAATGAAATAGATGGAGAAATAAGATACTTCCATAACAAAGAACATCTGAAGAAATTCATGACCACCAAACCAGCACTCAAGAAAGTTCTCAAAGATTCCATAGAAAGAGATAATCAAAACTACAACTTCAAGAATCCCAACAGAATGACTCCACCAGGCAAGGCAAGCAATTAAACAGAGGAGAAAGAATGAGGACCAACAACAGAAAAATACCATGAGAAAGATAAGTCAATACATGTCAGTTACAACCATCAGTGAAAATGATTCCAATTCAACAGTCACAAGAAAAAGACCAGCAGAATAGATCAAGAAACAAAATCCAGGGTGCAGACTCCAGGAAGAGAAAGAGATGGGCCTCTCAAGAACCTGCCCTACTGGGTCAGGGTGGCTCCAACTAGAAGACAACTAGTCTGCCTTCCAGGGGCCTGCACAACCAGCACAGACTCCAGGAAGA
>RJWM01049981.1:0-10931 GCA_004363535.1 Dasyprocta punctata
AAAAAAAAAAAAAAAAAAAAAGAGCTGTACGGGGCCAAGGCTGAGCAGGACAGGGGCGTGGTGCCACTATGGGAGCTGCCAAGGGTTTTCCCGCAGAGTGTCGATGGAGCTGAGAGCAGAGTAGGGTGCTGGGAATGTGGCCCAGCACCTCCCCAGAGCACAGCCTATCTCAGAGCCAGAAGAAGGCCCACTGCAGAGGGAGAGGAGGCTGGACCTCACTGCAGCACCCACAGTTTCATTCCAGGAGTAGAGGGAGCACTGCAGTCTCGTAAGTGAGGGGTGGTAGAACAGGACTTTAGTGGCCATTGCTGCAACATGTAAATTGTTGAAGAATTTGAAAGGGAGGCAGGGAAAGACAATGGGCCCATTCAAAACCAACACTGAGGTGTCTAGATAAAGCAGGCTGAGGTTGCCACACTATAGATGAGGAACAGCCTCCTAGGTTTTGCTGCTGAGTGGCAACAGTGCGCTTTGTATCCTCACACGCTGCAGATTTCCACTGATGTGAGGAGTGAGGCTCTCTTATCACCAGGCTGCTCTGAAGAAACGGGCTTGAAAGGCAGACATTCACCGAGCAAAGGAACTTTCCAAATAGTTTTCTACCCCGAATGCCTGCTTTACCATGCACAGAAAAGAGGAGCAAAGAATTTGAAGGGAATCATGTTGAATACTACAAATGCATAAAAGGGACTGGCAATATTTTATGGAGGCCAAAAATAAATGGAGAAACTTCCAGAAGCCAAGGCAGGATAAGATCTTGTCTATAAAGAGAAAATAGTAGGTTAACCAAGTACTGGTCTCAGGTCAAATGTCCCATCGCACTGCTTCGCATTTGGGTCAAGAGACAGAGGATGCAGTGGTTTGACAGTTTGAAAACAAAGGGATTAGAGTGAGACTGAGTTCCTTACTGGCCACTTAGTTAAGGAAACTTTGTCGAGTCAGTAACATCTCGCCTCAGTTTCATCTCTCGAAAAGAATTTTAAAACACCACCTTTATACTGGTGCTGTAAAGGCTCAGTGAGATAATGAATGTTAAATTTCTTAGTGCATACCTAATGTACACTCAAAAAACAACAGTGATGTTATGTTTCTGGTGCTATTTTAAAGTGCACTGTGTGGGTTGACTACAGTTAAGCCTCGTGAGAAGCCTAGGAGAGTGGCTATTTTCCAGATGAAGAGACTGAGGCACACTGAAGTGAGGTAGCGTCCCATGCCCAAGCACCATGCTAGAAGTTGACCAGGCAGGCTGGCTTCGCTGCCTGCATGCTAACCTGTGCTACACTGCCTTTTGTGCAGTTTCCTAACAGCTAGGAAATTCTAGAAAATACACACCCAAAAATCCTTCTTGAAACAGACAGAGCACAATTGAGGAGATGAGGAAGAAGGGATGAGGGAGGTGGGGGTGCAACCATTTCTGTACCCATGATCCTAGGTAGCAGAAGGAAATCTTTGTCAATTGACGAACAGAGCAAGTGAAAATTATTTCAGTCCCTACTTCTGTCTAAAGACAAAAATCTTCCAGTTTTCTAGAACTTCTGCAACCCACAGATCCTGTCAATTTGCAAACAGTCTCTGTTGCTTCTGGGGTTGGCCTTCTCTGTTAAGCCTAAACGAGAAAGGAAGAGTGATGGGCTCCTTAGGTGCTCATAAACCTCTGTTCAGCACCCACAGGAGGCTCAGGGTGGCACCAACTACACCATGTAATGATCTTTCTCCTGTGCAAAGTAACACCGTGCTGCAGGGAACTGAAAAGGAGAAAAGGCAAACATGGAGGCTACTCTGTGCATTGCTCCCACAACACTGGCCACCTTGAACTCCATGGCCATGTGTGGCGGGTGGAAGGCTCACACTTATAACTCTGGGCTAAGCAAAGTCATTTCCAAAGTGCTGAGATACTATTCCCTGCATTTCTTTTCTTCTCTTGTGCCTCAAAGGGAGTGGAAAGGGCAGAAGCACAGTGACTCTGCAGCCAATGCCCGGTTTTGCAGTGAACAAAGCACTGTGATGAGTGGTGATGAGGACAGCACTGAGGGCTGCTCAGTGACCATCGCTGTGTGGATAGGGTGGCTCTAGGGTCACCCAACATAGTGGGTATAGTTGGGGCTATGGCTTCTGAGGGAGGAAAACCATAAGTGCAACAAACCTGACTTCACCTTTGTACGGGTTTTCAAATGGTCACTTAAGTTTGACATAAATTACTCTAGAAAAGCAGCCAGTTTGTGGATGTCATACAGCCCTTGCTCTCTGATTATCCAATTGCCCAACTTTTGTCATTTTATGATGAAAAAGACCTTCTATCAAAAGTTGAACTAAGGAAGGAACTCCACTCAGCCAGGAGCAAGGCCCAGCACTATATGCCAGGGGCGTGCTTTAGTTAGCCCCACACTCCAGAGGCTCTCAACTCCTCGCAGCTAGATGCAAGGTCCCGGTAGGGCCACACTCAGGGGTGCACTCCGCCTAGCCACCTGGGTCCTGGAGATTCTGAACTCCACCTACCCAGCCAGGCACAAGGCACCAGCACCACACCCTGGGGGTGGGTCTCTGCTAGCCACCTCTGTTGTAGAGGTTGTGAACTCTACACAGCCAGGCTCTAGGCCCTGGCGACAAAATCCAGGGGTGTGCCCCTGCTAGCTGCAGGGAGGATATAAACTTTGCCCAGCCCAGCGAGTCAGAGCAACCCAACAAAGGACATCAGAGGAACACACGGCCAGTCTCACAGGCCTCAGAGCACAAGGATCCAGCGCCAGTTTGGGGGTGTGCCCCAGCTAGGCACAGGGATATTGGAGGACGGAAGCTAAACCCAGTGCAGTACTCCAGTACAATCCATCGGGGGGCTGCCTGGCCAGCCACACAGGTCCCAGAGGAAAATGACAAAACAAAAAGAGCAAGATGCAGTCTCAGTCCTCCAGCCCACCGAGAACAAACCCAAGAGACAATGGAATGGAAGACACTAGAAATTGCACAACTGAACTTTGTGAAATGATAGCAACTGAAGTAAAGAAACAAATTCAAGAAGTTATAGAGGAAATCAGATCAGAAATAATCTCTCAGGTAAAAAATGAAATGACAAACATTATGAAAGAAATGCTGTGTGTATCTAAAGAAGATCAAGATAAAAAATAGAAGAACATAAGAAAATGATGGAAACTTTGAATGAACAAAGTAAGACACAATTAGAATGCATGAAACGGATTCAAACGGATATTCAGGAAATTAAAAATTCTATTGAAAGTTGGCAAAACTGCTTGAATGAAGCTGAAGATAGACTCTCAGACCTTGAAGACAGCATGGAAGCTTATGATCATGAAAGAAAAGATCTCTTAAAAATAACAAGGAACTAGCTGGGTGTGGTGGCGCATGCCTTTAATCCCAGTACTCAGGAGGCTGAGGTAGTGGAGTGTTGTGAGTTTGAGGTTGGCTTGGGTTACAACGTGAGTGCAAGTCCAGGCTGAACTACATAGTGCAATCCTATCTCAAAAAACTAGGGTTGGGAGTTTGGCTCAGTGGTTTAAGCACCTGCTTGGCAGGCGCAAAGCTGTGAGTTCAATTCCCAGTGCCAAAAATGCCCCCCCAACAAAACAAAACAAACAAATAAGCAAAAAAAAAAAAAAAAACCCAAAAAAAAAAAAAAAAAAAAAAAAAAAAAAAAAAAAAAAAAAAAAAAAAAAAAAAAAAAAAAAAAAAAAAAAAAAAAAACAAACCACCAAAGGAACTAAGAAACAATTCAACAGCTGCAAGATGATGCCAAAAGAAACACTATAAGATTGATGGGTGTCAACAAAAAAGCAGGGGTCAATACTAATGACCTGCAAAGACTATTTGCAGAAACAACAGCAGAAAATTTTCCAAACATGGAAAGAGAATCTGATATACAGGTAAGTGAGGGATACAGAACTCCAATTAGCCATAACCAAAATAAATCTTCACCCACATAAAATAATTAGAATATCAGAACTTCAGCACAAGAACGGAATACTAAAAACTATCAGAGAAAAGAAACAGATCACCTACAAAGGAATGCCTATCAGAATTACAGCAGACTTCTCAACACAAACCTTCAAGTCAAGAAGAGCTTGGCGTGAAGTATTTCAAATCCTGAAAGAAAACAACTTTGAACCCCAACTGATATATCCTGAAAAACTATCTTTAAAAATTGATGGAGAAATAAGATACTTATAGGACAAAGAACAACTGAAGAAATTCATGGCTGCCAAACCAACACTACAAAGAGTACTGAAAGACACTCTAGAAAGAGACAAAGATAACTACAGTCATAACAAAAATAGCAAAAGGAAACTACTAAGCAGAGCAAACAATTAAATAGAAAAGTAGAAAACCAACAACAGGAACATAACATTACAGGGGTAAGTCAGTACATACCAATTATATCAATCAATGTAAATGATCTCAACTCACCAATAAAAAGAAACAGACTAGTAGAGTGGGTTAAAAAACAAAATCCAACAATATGCTGTGTACAAGAAACACATTTAACTCAAAAGGAAACTCACAGACTAAAAATCAAAGGATAGAAAACAATACTCCATGCAACAGGAACACACAAAAAAGCAGGGATAGCTATTTTTTTGGCAGACAATGAGAACTTCAAACCAAGAATGATCAAAAGAGATAAAGAAGGTCACTACATACTTGTTAGGGGGAAACTTCAAGAGGAAGAGATTACGATCATAAATACATATGCACCAAATATGGAAGCACCCAACTATGTAAGACAAATCTTGATAGACATGAAAAACCAAATAAATAATAAAACAGTTGTAACAGGGGACCTTAACACCCCATTGTCACAAAGAGACAGATCAATCAAACAAAAATAAAATCAGCAAAGAAATAACAGAACTAAATCAGATTTGTGAGCAAATGGACCTAGTAGATGTGTGCCGAGTATTCCATCCAACAACATCAGAATACACATTCTTCTCTGCTGCACATGGACATTCTCTAAAATAGATCATATACTAGCCCACAGAAAATGCTTAAGTAAATGCAAAGGAATTGGAATAATTCCATGCATATTATCAGACCATAGTGCAATATAATTGGAAATTAATGACAAAAAAACCCACAAGAGCCTATAAACACAGGGAAATTAAATAACACTCTCCTAAACAATCAATGGTTCACAGAAGAAATAAAAGAAGAAATTAAACAACATCTACAATTGAACAAAAATGCATACAAATTACTGGAACCTGTAGGATACAATGAAAGCAGTCCTCAGGGGAAAATTTATAGCACTAAACTCCCACATCAGAAAAATGGAAAGAACACATATAAACAACCTAATGCTGCACCTGAAACTTCTAGAAAAAGAAAAGCAAGTCAAGCTCAAAGCCCAAAGAAGGGAGGAAATTATAAAGATCAGAGCAGAAATTAATGCAACTGAAACTAAGAAAACAACACAAAAAATTAATGAATCAAACAGTTGGTTCTTTGAAAGAATAAAATTGATAAACCCCTAGCCAACCTTATCAAAAAGAGGAAAGAAAAAATTCAAATTC
Source organism: Dasyprocta punctata (assembly GCA_004363535.1). NCBI lineage: Eukaryota > Metazoa > Chordata > Mammalia > Rodentia > Dasyproctidae > Dasyprocta > Dasyprocta punctata. Next base: position 5,523 of record RJWM01049981.1, read on the forward strand.
ATGCAATAGGAAATTAAAAGGGTATAAGCACTACAGAACCTGTGGAAATACAGAAGATCATCAATACCTACTTTGAAAACCTTTCTTCCCATAGGTTCGATAACACAAGAAATGGACAGATTCCTAGAAACCTATGAATTACCAAAGCTGAATCAAGAAGATGTAAAACTGCTGAATAACCTAATTTCAGCTAATGAAATTGGTAATGTAATTAGAACCTACCAACAAAGAAAAGCCCAGGTCCTGATGGATTCACTGCTGAATTCTACAAGAAATTTAGGGAAGACTTAATGCCAGCACTCCTCAAACTCTTCAATGAAGTTGAAAGGGAAGCAAGTCTCCCTAACTCATTCCTGGAAGCAAGTATTACCCTACTAACAAAACCAGACAAAGACACAACCAAAAAAGAAAATTACAGGCCAATTTCCCTAATGAACATGGATGCAAATAGTCTCAATAAAATACTGGCAAATAGAATACAGAAAGTCATCAGGGAGATTACATACTATGATCAAGTGGGATTCATTCCAGGAATGCAGGAATGGTTCAACATACGCAAATCAATAAATGTAATACACCATATCAACAGTCAAGGACAAGAACAACGTGATCATCTCAATAGATGCAGAAAAAGCTTTTGACAAAATCCAACACTCATTAATGATAAAAACCCTACAGAAAATCAGAATAGATGGCCTCTACCTCAACCTGACAAAAGTCATATATCAAAAACCAACAGCCAACATCTTACTAAATGGAGAAAAACTGAAAATTTTCAACCCAAAATCAGGAAGAAGACGAGGATGTCCATTATGACTACTCCTATTCAATATAGTTTTGGAAACATTAGCCAGAGCAATTAGACAAGAGAGAGAAAGAAAAGGAATAAGGATAGGAAAGGAAGAAGTTAAATTATCATTATTTGCAGATGATATGATACTCTACATAGAAGACCCCCAAAACTCCACTGAAAGACTTCTGGATGTAATAATCAAATTCAGTAATGTTGCTGGATACAAGCAAACACTCAAAAATCAATAGCATTCTTGTACACAAATAACAAACTCACTGAGAGAGAAATAAGGGAAACCACACCCTTCCCTATAGCATTCAAAAAAGAAAAGAAAAGAAATACTTAGGAATCAATCTAACAAAAGAGGGAAAAAGATCTATACAATGAAAATTACATTACTCTGAAAAAGGAAATTGAAGAGGATTTTAGAAAATGGAAAGATATTCCTTATTCATGGATAGGAAGAACAAACATTGTGAAAATGGCCATTCTCCCAAAATTGTTATACAGACTTAATGCAATCCCAATCAAAACATCACTTGCATACCTCACAGAGCTCGAGAAATCATCTCTAAAATTCACCTGGAACCAGAAAAGGCCTAGAATTCAAAGGCAATTCTGAGCCACAAAGGTAAGGCAGGAGGTATCACAATCCCCAACTTGACACTATATTACAAAGCTACTGTGATAAAATCAGCAAGGTACTGCAACCAAAACAGACCTGAAGATCAATGGAATAGATTAGAAGATACAGCCACAACTATAAACACACTTAGCCACCTCATCTTTGACAAAGGGGCCAAACACGTACATTGGAAGAAAGATAGCCTCTTTAATAAGTGGTGCTGGAAAAACTGGCTTTCCATATGCTGTAAACTAAAACTAGACCCATGTCTATCATCATGCACTAAAATAAAGTCAAAATGGATCAAAGATCTGAATATCGAAACAGAGACACTAAATTTGCTGGAAGACAAAGTAGGTAAAAATCTTGATGACATAGGAGTAGGCAGAAAGTTCATGAACAAAAATCAAACTGCACAGGAAATACTTCCCAGAATCAACAACTGGGATCTCATTTTATTAAAAAGTTTTTGCATGTCAAAGGAAATCTCCAACAGAGTGAGAAGAAAACCCACGAATTGGAAAAACATCTTAGCCTACTGTCCCTCAGACAAACTTCTATCTAAAACATATGAAGAATTAAAAAACATCAGGCCCATAAAACTCAAGGACCCAATCCAAAACTGGGCATCTGAGTTGAATACATACTTCTCAGAGGAATGAACACATATGGCCAATAAATACATGAAAAAATGTTCAACATCAATGGTCATTGGGGAAATGCAAATTAAAACAACACTGAGATTCCTTCTCACCCCTGAAAGAATGGCCCAGATCAAGAAATCAACCAATAACAAATGCTAGAGGGGCTGTGGGGAAAAACAACTCTTTTCCACTGTTGGTGGGCGTGCAGGCTGGTATAACCACTGTGGAAATCAGTAAGGAGATTCCTCAAAAAGTTAGGATTAGAGACTCCATTTGACTCAGCTATCCGGCTTCTGGGCATTTTCCCAGAAGAATTGGAAACATCATATCACAGTGATATATGTACACCCATGTTTATAGCAACACAATTTGTAATAGCCAAATCTTGGAAACAACCCAAGTGCCCATCAATCAAGCAATGGGTAAAAAATGTGGTATTTTTATACAATGGAGCACTACTCAGCTATCAAGAAAGATTGCATCGAGACTTTTATTAAGTAAATGGTCGTGACTTGAGATCATACTCATAAGTGAAATAAATCAAACTCACATATGTAAATACCATATTGTCTCCCCAGTGTAAGAAACTGAAAAAGTATATATAATCCAAAATCTACAGTAAATATTGTTTAAGGGTAAGAAACTGCTGAAAGAGGAAAAGTAATTGGGTTAGGGGAAAGGAGGAAAGAAGGAAGGGAAAAGGAAAAGGACATAAATTTGTATATATGTATACATAAGATAGCTAAAATGACCATACTACTAAATGTATTAGTTATTGAAAAAGAACAGTTAATACTCATATGATTAGATCAATTTTACATGTCTATATCTGTTAATCTAAACAATCCTTTTGAAGGTAACAATATGCAATATTACAACCATTGTCAAATTTGTATCATCTTGTTTTGTAAACCTATAATGCTATTGTGTTGAATTTGTTGCTGCTTGTCTCTTTTGCTTTTTGTTTTTCTTTTCTGTGTCTTTTTTCTCTTAAAAAAAAAAAAAGTTGAGCCGGGCGTGGTGGCGCACGCCTTTAATCCCAGCACTCGGGAGGCTGAGGTAGGCGGAGCGTTGTGAGTTCGAGGCCGGCTTGGGCTACAACGCGGCACAAGGCCGACCTGAGCTACATAGTGCGACCCTGCCTCAAAAAACCAGGGCCGGGAGTTTGGCTCAGTGGCTTAAGCGCCTGCCCTGGCAGGTGCAAGGCTGTGAGTTCAATCCCCGGTGCCTATATTTGGTAAAAAGGTGGTATAAGAGGAGGTTGAAAGTACTACGCAGTGAAACTGGGGGTCATCACTTCTTTTCATTTAACAAAATCTGCATCTATTGCAACATACAGTATTCCCCTCGGCCTTGGTCACCACCAGGCTCTCTGGGAGACTTGGCTAAGTCACTTACCTATAAATATTCAGGAGCAAAACCTGGGAATTATTGGCATAGACTTCGAATAGCCTACATTCTCAGTTACTTTTTCTGTGTTTTATTATTTAGAAATGACATCTTATAAAACTGTTACATGAGTTTGTTTTCTGGTTAAAAGTGAAACAGACGTTGAAAGTGTATAGCTACGTCTTTTTCTTTTCTTTTCTGTAGAAAATCTACAGACTAAGATAGGAAGGGGCAGCGCTGCCACAGAACTTGGACTATTTCAGGCCTTGGATAGTACTGGCCCGTCTGCTGGGTCAACAGCACAGGGCTGCAGAAAGATTTACAATAAATAATAAAAAAGCTCCATAAAAGATTATGGCTTTAAATAGTGATACATTTTGCTAAGTACCGATTGTGGCGCAAATATTTACACCTTTAACATCTGAGGCCCAAAGGAGAGCTCTGCTTCCTGCTGCAGAGCTGAAAGCTCATCTCCTTAAACCACACTCTCATGTGAAAGCAAAGTGTTCCGGGAATTCGCATTCTGACGACAAGGAAACAAAACAAGAAAAAAAAGGGAAAGAAGGTGGACTCCTTCTAGGAGAGAAAGTTCAGAAAGTAACTATGTTAATTAATGATCCAATAGTTCTACAAGAGCAACATAAAAGGAACAAGGTGGGAATGACAAGGCGAAAAGGGAGACGAAACACACGGAAAAAAAAAAGACTGTTCTGTAGTGAGTTTTTTCACTTAGAACTCGCAAGGACCTAAGTAGGTCAGAAAGGGAAAAAACGTATTAAATGTACAAGGTAAATCATTCTGTAGTGATGTCCTGACTTCCAGCTGCACACAGATGAGATTTCTTTAGTGAACGGAAGAGAAGTAGATTTTCAGTAAAAGTACTTGAGTATCTGTTTGGCTATGTGTCATATGATGCAAAAGGGATTTTCGATTTTTTTCCCCCTAAAGGATTGGATGAAACGTGCCCAAAAGAATTTGGGTTAATTATTCTTTTGTTTTACTGTGAGGACCTTTGAAGAACAAATTATCTGATGCAGATATATCTGGGAAGCCGTATATTCTGAACAGCTGAAGGTCCCAGGCTGAGGTGGAAAAGCTCTGCAGGACCTCAGCCCCTGGGCCACCTCACCAGGTGGCTTTGATTGCTCCTTTGAGGAGGGTCTTCCTCTTCGCCACTAACTTCCAGTTATCAACTCAAGATACCACAGTGCTGGTTTTGGGTGCTGACACTAGTTATTTTTAAAGAACTGAAATCCCAACATTTGCTTAAAACCATTGAACTGCTTATTTTAAAACCTCAGCTCTGAATGACTGAGACCTTGAGACACACCTCAGGAACTGCACACTGCACTGACATTTTGAAGTGAACGGGAAGTCAGGGTTGAGAAAACAATCTTCTGTTTTTCCGAAAGCCACAAGAAGAGCCAGTGATGGAGCAAAGTTATTCCAAGAACAGTCTTACACAGGTTCAAAGATTTTCTCAATATGTGGCAAATCGACATGACTGAATTAAAAAAGGGAATAGGTAGCTCCCACATGGACTCTCCATGTCTATGTAATGAAACTAAAAGAAACGAGAACTGTTGGAGACCGCTATGAAGCAGTTCTGAGCAGGATATAAAATTTACTAATTGGCATTTTATTTATCTGTGAGCCTGTCCTAGGCCTAGGCCCCTTGCCTGGCGATGGGAGCTGATTCATAGTAAGGAAATTCTATGAATCACTGGTCCTGATCGAGGCCTGTAGTGGCCAATGAGGCCAGTGATACCTCAAAAGGCAAGGTAAAGAAGGCTGCAGCTGAGGACATATTGGCTCTATAATCAATTATGCTAATAGAGACTGCCCTGCAAGATTCTTACTCTGCAGGGCATCGCAGTCCCATAACAAAGGCCATTTTGGAGATAACATAGTTCTCCATTCCTGGCATTCCTTCCTCCTTGGAGATGTCCTTGAAGTGA